>CM008339.1:16465554-16476122 GCA_002525835.2 Ipomoea batatas
AGAACTCATCCTCCTAACATTCGAATGCACACAGAACTCATCCTCCTAACATTCGAATGCACAAACACATCACAACCTGTGTTAATAACATGAATACACAGAATATTGACACAAAATACACAAAACTCTTCCTCCTAAACAATTGAATGCACAAACACATCACAACATGTGTTAGTAACATGAATAAACATAACGGTTGTCTAGAATACACATAACGGTTGCCTAGAATACACATAATGATTGCCTGGAATACACAGAATATTAACATAAATATAGAGACCGGGCGAAACGGGAAACGTGATTTTCAAAAAAACGGATGATTAGTTTACAATGCTCAAAACGACGTCGTTTAGGTACGTGGTGCACATTGCTATGTGCACCGTGGTGCATGGTATAATTTGCCTTCAACATGATTCTAAATGCTCAAGATCAGTAGAGAAGGGAAATTGAGGCTGAGCTCGAAATCAAAAAGAAGAAAGAGCGAGACATGAGAATCCATCAAGCTGAGCAATCCATAGAGACAGAAAAAACTAGGGAGAAACGACTGAGAGACTAAGACAAAACTCAACATCTTCGTCGTCATCTCAATCAAAGAGAGAAATGGATTCCAAAGGGAAGGAATTGATGAGTAAAATTGGGAATGTAAAAATGAGGGTGTGAATGTCGTTCCGCTAAAGATTGGGACTATGGCACGTACTTGTATGAATTGTAAAATTCTAGGCATTGAAGTATTGGAATTCAATAGAATCATATCCAAGTAAATTATGATTAAAGAATTAAAATAAAAGATGCAATTTAAATGAGGGATAAATTATATGATAAAGGAATGAGTCTAGATTAGGGGTATTGCAATCTTGATACTCTAACAATCTCAAAATTAGGAGAAAACGATTAACCAAGTGATTATTGGCAATGCACTCAAGAATTCAGTTCAAGCTACTTTCGTAATAAAAAAAAACAAAAATTAGGCTAAGATTGCCCCACTTTCGTGATGCATCAATCCTAACCTTAAAACACAAAAGCATTATAAGCCCCCAAATTACCCCTATTCTCATAGTAGGAAAATTGGGTTTGATATTGGTTAAGCTTGAGTCTTTCACCCAACTTTCGTTGTGATGAAATCCTCCCAAAACAAGCTAACAATTGCTGGTCATCAATCAATAACAAGAAGAATTCAATACCCAATCTTGTGTTGTTGGCTTGAACTTATATATACTGGGTAGACTTATGTTGTAAGACTACTGATTTTAACTATTTTTCATTATTGCAAAAATCCCGTCTAGGCGACGCTTAATCGCCACCTAGTCGCTAGGCGTCGGTCGACCGCCTAGCGTATCACCTTAAATTGTGATTTAGGCGGTTGGCAGGCTAGGCAACCGACTAGGCCACCTGAGCACCGCATAGGCCTCCTAGGCGACGACTAGACCTCCTAGACACTGACTAGGCCGTCTAGTCGGCCAATTAGCTATTGTTCTTTTTTTTAATGGGTTATTTCACTCAAAATAACATCATTTTGAGCGAAATAACCCTAAATTGTACAAACTCTAGATATTTTTTAGGTTAACTAGTATATTACCCGTGCGATGCACGGACTAAAGATTTAAAATATTATAATTATGCTATGTTATTAAAAATTATTTATGTTATTACATTTTATATATAAAAAAGAAATATGAAATTTATTCATTTATAAAGTATAGCCAAAAGTCCTTCACTCCTGCATTTAATGTTGTACTTATAGCATGGTTTAGGGGACAAGTTTCGGGCTCGAGGCATGGCGGGCACGTAGAGCGCATGCATCAGGCTCTAGTCGAGTGAGGTTAGGACCGTACACATGGGGCGATATATTCCTTACCCTAGAAATTCACGAACGCATGGTGACCGGGCCGACCACTTAAGGTCGGGATAAGAACTACATGTGCCCTTCTGGTCGGCTCAGGCCGGGCTACGGTCCGGCCTGCCTGCACACTCGGGCCGACGGGCTGACCACTTAAGGTCGGGATAGGAACTGCCCGTGCCCTTCTGGTTGGCTCAGGCTGGGCTGCGGTCCCGCCTGCCTACACACTCGGACCGATGGGCCGTACTACTCCAATCCCCGATTGGTATTCTCTATCACTATTGTATCACACCTAACATCAAATTTCAAAGCCGAAAAAGCTATAATCGTCATTGTAGATTGAACTTGCAGAAGATCAATCAAAGACATACAGTGAACCATCCAACTCCTTTTATGCGTGTTCTAGAATAGAAGTGGCTCTAATCATTTTTTTAAGCAGAAGAAAGAAGTGTACTTTGGACCCAAAGATTGACAATAGTTCAGGAAGTTCTAAAAACATAGGTGGTAAAGTTTTACAAGAATCAATGTGTTATGGAAAAAAAAATAAAAAAACTATGCAACGGTTCAGTAGATCTCTATCTAGCTCCCTATGTTATCACTGCTCGAATCCCCGGTAAGCCTTGGAGCTCTTACATCTGTAAACACATGACTCTTTAGAGGACCCTTCAGGCTGGTAATCACACTTTGCATTACTGCTTTATGGACCTCCAGATCAGTCAGTAGTCTCCTATTTTCTTCCTTCAACGCATTATTCTCAACTGTTAATGCATTATTCGCAACTGTTAACTCATAATTTTGGAGTTCTAAACATCATCACTCAGCTTCCAACTCTCTTCTTGTATGCCAATTTTTACTTTAAGAAGTTGATTATAGTCTGTAACCAACTCAGCGACTGTTTGTTCTTGTTATCGAGGTTTTTCCTCAAGAGGGTTGCATGTGCCACCGCCTGTTCTCTTTCTTCAGGGTTCCTCATCACGGAACGTGCATGTCTCAGAAAATCAAAAATAGGATCCATCGAAGATCTCTATTAGCCCCATTTGTTCTTGATGACTCACATCTGGCAGTAGATTAGAGCATATTAGAGCTAGGATCAGAGCATACTAGAGTTAAGATCAGAGCATATCAGAGTTTTTTTTTTTTTTACTTTTTTTTCACTTCGAGATAAATGTTTTCAGGTAGTATTATATAAAATAAATTTAAAAAATTGTTTCTTAGAAAGGAATAAAAGCGCCCGAAATTTTTCAAAAAATTTTATTAGATAAGTTTTATAACACAAATTTCAATCATCCTTCTTTTACTTTCTATGTTCTTATAACCATATAGAGAGTATGAGAATTTTCAACCAATCTACATCCTCCTCAAGCACTATCCTACTAAGCCTCCAATAAAATCACTCCATGTATCCAATCCGAGAGAATCTAATGCCCAGCATGAGATTTCTCATGGCCCCTTTGTTCTTGATAACTCATATCTGGCAGTAGATCAGATCATGAGATCTCTCTCCTGGCTCCTTTGTTCTTGATGACTCATATCTAGTAGTATATCAGATCATGAGACATCTCTTGACCCCTTTGTTCTTGATGACTCATATCCCAACTGTGACACCCTAACTTTCACAAACTGAGATAGCCATAAACCAAGGACTCTCCAAGTAAAACTAATATCCAATATGAATGTACAAGGCAACAAGTCTATAACGGAATACCAACTGAATCATAACCTCAACAGATTACTCACAAAGAAACCACCAAACCGCAATATATTAAGGAATAACGGATAACAATTGAGATACAACTCAACTAAAGAACCATAAGGAACCAAACAAACATCATACCAAAGATAAGCACCAAACCATACCCTTCAACCACAATACTGATAAGCGCCAAAAACAGTCAAGTTTTGTGTCATATTTAGATAACATTTTACTGCTTCAGCACCCAATTATGATCATCTTTCATAGATAAAACCTTTAATTGACACCTAATTGACAAATCCGACTCGAAGGATGTGTTTTGAGTCATTTCCGCAGGATATAGCAAAGTCTTGGGCCAAAAAGAAGCAACAAACGAAGAATCAACCAGCAGGAGGCTGCCACGCACCATCACACGTGTGGTGGTTAGAGCTGTCAAAACGGGCCAACCCGGCCCATACGGGCTGGCCCGTCTCGAGTTGGTCGAAAAACGGGCCGGGATGGGCCGGCCCGTTTTCCCACAGTTGGGATTTGGCCAACCCAACCCGTGTAGGCCGGGCTGACGGGCTAAACGGGCCAGCCCGTCAATTAATTAATTTTTTTTTTATGTTTTCAGTGAATTATTAAAATTGTTTTATTTGTATAAGTTAGGAATTGAACCCCTAACCTCTTAGTGAAGAACTTAGATCATTTCCAACTAAGCACATCAAACCTTTTGAACAAACAACATGTATGTTTATATATATACATATTATACACACACTACACATACATATACACATATATATAATTATTAAATTTTAATTTTATAATTTTATAAATAAACTTTATACTAATATTTATATAAAGATACAATTAATTGTATTAATTAATACTAATAATAAATTTTATATTAAAATTTATATAAAGATACAATTAATTGCATTCATTAATAATAATAATAAATTTAATATAAATTAATTAATAAATTATATATTAATATTAATATAAAGATACAATTAAATGTATTAATTAATACTTGTAATAAATTTAATATAAATAAATTATATATAATGCTTGAATGATCTAAATAAATATATCCGTATATAAAGATGTTCAACAAAGGTCCTTTGCATAGTTGGTTTCAATACTAGTAACTCATGTGAAAGGTCAAGGGTTCAAATCTTAGTTGTAACAATATTTTAAAATATTAATACAATACCACATTTACACAATATATTTGAGGGTTGGGGGTGGGAATACGGGTTGGCCCGTATAACTCGGATGGGTTGGGGGTGGGAATACGGGCTGGCCCGTATAACCCGTGTTCCCATCCGGGTTATACGGGCCGGGCCGAATACGGGACAGGTTGGGATTTCTTCGACCCAACCCGTCCAAAAGCACGGGTAAACGGGCCCAACCCGACGGGTTGGGCCCGTTTTGACAGCTCTAGTGGTGGTAGGCGTGGAATAATTCCATAAAGCTACCACGCGTGGTGACGACTTTTTGGACAGCTATTTAAACCCTTCTTTCTTATTTTGAGGGAGGACCCTTTTCCAACTTTCAGATCTGATTTCTTCTTCTATTCCTTCCCCTTTGGGGAGGAAAGACACACTAATTTCCCATTAGATTAGAGTAAGATTTCTTCAATTAATGAAGATGAATTGAAGATGTTAAACTCTCTATTCCTTTGGTAAAATACTCCTTTCATTTAGATTGTTTCTTTAGAATTATTGTTTAGAGTAACTTTGCTTTGTTGCTTGAATGCTTACCATGTTGGAGTAGTGTAGTTTGGGTGTCTGTGCCCTTGTTAAACTATTGATTGATGATTAAATTTTGCTTTATGATTTTGAGAATTGTAAAAGTAGGATTGATGTTTGTATGGATGATGTTGTCCAAGCTTTACTTCTATTTCGACCGGAATAGTTAGTAAACCGAGTAGAAGTGAGAGAGTGCGCGATAGCGGCCTCTCACGAGCCCAACTCATCTATATCTCCGCTCTTAGTCCGAAAGGACGAGATCCGAGAGGAGTGGTAGACTAGGTGTTCGATAAAATGTCTCAACCGAATGAGGATTGAGAGTCTGAGTGTGACGTCACTCGGTACCAATACCGTGACTCCCTTACTCGATCGCGAAACTCGTTTTTCAAATTCCCTAGGACGATCAATTGATTTGTCTAACATTGGTGCACACCCCCTTCATTCCCTTTTGCATTGTTTAGTTTAATCTCATTTCTACAACCCCCAACTTACTCATTAAACCAACCCTTTGTAATACTTGCAACTCTTATCTTTTAACACCATTAGTGTCAACACTAATTCGTTCCTATTCGCCATCCTTGAGAGACACGACACTCAGGGAGTCTTGACTCTTCGTTTTAACACCTTCCACCACACATTCACCCCTCACCACATACACTCAGCATCAAATACCATCCCTCATACCAACCACCAAACCAAAATTAGTACACAGAAGCATAAAGCCCAACCACAGAGGCAAATGATGCCCACAGTTAGTTTCACAGAGGCAATAAGCCCAACCAAAGAGGCAAATGATGCCCATTACCACAGAGGCAAAAGCCCAAACCAGGGAGGCAAATGATGCCTATTACCACAGAGGCAAAAACCCACAATTAGTTACACAGAGGCAAATGTTGTCCACAGTTAGCTCACCCTCAACAATCCAAAAGATACTCAGAGATTCACAACTCCACATCCAACCTCAGACTCAATCCCCAAAGATTATCCACCAACAGTGTTCATCTCAGATCATGAACACAACATATACTCAGAAAATATAACTAAGGATTCAACCAACCAATAGATCAAGATAATGAATCAAAAGACATGAATAAATACTGAAGAACCAAGGTGAAATACTCAACAAAATATCCAAACAAGTTTCAGAATCAAAGATGAATCAACAAGACCAACAGATCACAAAACAAGCTACTGGAACCAAAATGCCAATTGAACTGGCGGAACCTAGTGGCGGAATTGCCCATTCCGCCACGCTCCTCCGCAAGAAGGAGGCAGGACTCTTCGGCGGAACAACTCCCTCCGCCAACACTCCCCGTCACACACTTGCGGAAGACCCCAACGGGACACATTATACTGTTAGGATGCATCGCAAGAGCACCCTCAACGCACAACTCCCAAACTCGAATCAGAATGCAATATATTCATTACAGAATGCATGAATATGATCAGAGCGTCTAGATTACCCATTTTAGAAGTCAAATAAACATGGAACCCATAACAATATAAATGCTCATACTCATCAAGATGCAAAGGATCAAGAACACAAGTTCATTAACCCATCAAAATAGATCACGGATCATCAAAAACAAAGGCTAAACCAAGAAATTTCCACATGATTCCAAAACACCAAGTGTTATACATAGATCAAGAGTGTAAAATAGGTTTTAGTGAGACATGATGGTTACCTCTTGAAGCGTATTAATCCAAAAGCAATTGCCAACTCTAAGTTCATCTCTAAAGCAAGTCCATAATTTATGAACCTGAAGATTAATCAAGTCTAATACTGTCACTATTGACCACTATAATAATAAAGACATTAAGGTTCATATTTGACCCGCCAAAGACCTTACCCGGAGTCCATAACTAATCACTTAATGAACCATAGTAGATTAGATCATATCAGTGCTAGGATCAGAGCATATCAGAGCATTTAGTTGTGATTATATTAACTGTTCAACTTGTTTTTTTTTTAGTTTTTACACTTCGAGATAAATGTTTTTCATGTACCATTATATAAAACAAATTTAAAAATTTGTGTATAAGAAAGGAACAAAAGCACCTGAAATTTTTGCTTTATATTATNAACTGGCCCAGTTTGGACATTTGAAGATGTTGGCTGGACACTTTGGCTCAACCAAGAGAGATGTTTAACGTTGCGGTTGAACTTCGAGATATGATGCAGATGGTTCTTGGACATCATCGGTTGTTGGTCACGATTATTAAGCTATAGGCACATAACGAGCCTCAATTCGGCATTGACAAAAACCACCATTATTAAGCTCTTCATTCTGTCGATCCTTCAAAAGATCAGATGTCCATCCTATAAATGCTGGAAATGCCCTAGGAAGATAACGCTTGAATAGCACAATGCGATCAACGTAAAAGACCTGAAAACAAATAAACAGTGTTAGAAACATAAACTGCTACCTATTACTTGTTTCACAAACTCATAATGTATTAAAAGTTACAAGCAAAAACAATAGAGAATCGGAAAAATACTCAGACCTCTCCTTCAACCACTCTACTGATGTCTCCATCAACACGTTCATAACAAAAGAGCACCAATTCATACGAGGAATGCTCAACACATCGTCCAAATAATATAGCGCTTGTATCCCAACAGTTCCATTTTGCTGGGTCTCTATGAACATTGAACATACAAGCACCATGAAAAGTCGTTTGAACCACACCCCGCCATCTTTGCAGTCCAACATTGCCTTGATCAACGCAGGATACGTGACTTTTTTCTCCATCTTTTGCCTACAATTTTTCTTTAAATTTTGTGCTTAGAGGAGCACTCACACCCTTCTTCTTCTTCTTCTTCTTCTTCCTTTCGATCTCAATGATTCCCCGAGGGAAGTCGAGAATAGCTGATACATCATCTTCAGCTATATCAACCATGAGCCTATCCTTTAGTTTCAACTTGGAATTTATGGGGTTATAACTATTAAGCAATACATATGACAACTCTGTTGGGAACACTTTAATTTGCAACTCCAAAAACCTCCCAAACTCCATCTCTTGAACAGCTTCTCGGTGAGCTGTGTTAAATTTTTGTACAGAGTCAAAATAGAGAGGTGACGAGGCCCTTGATTTAACAATAGACAAACCATGACAACCAGCTCGTGGTTTCTTGGATTTGGGTTGTTTACCTTCAACTGCAACATCACTTGGACCCTCGTGACCTTCAAAAGGAACAATATCTAAATTTCTTGTTCTTTTGCGACGAGAACCTAAAATGAGAAATAAATACAATTAAACAGTATTTAATTATAAAAGATTAAGAACTTTATATGTATTAATTTCACTATACATTGCATAAGAAACACATGAGTTTACACACTTAAAATTATACGCATCTAAAAGGTATAAGTACGCACCTCAAGCGTTACAACTGCGCACCTAAGATGTGATTTCACACTTCGACTCTAATGCACAATGCAAATATTTAATCACGCACCTTAAATATTTCATCTATGCACCTAAAAGGTAGAGATACGCACCTGAAGCCTTACAACTGCGACTCTAAAATTTGATTTCACACTTCGAACTTTAATACAAGTAATAGGTTCGCCCACGGACCTTACACACTTCATCTACGCAGTTAAAAGGTTTAAGTACGAACCTAGGGTTTTAAATATGCGCACGCACTTAAAGGCCAGTGCACATAATCTTAAACCCTAGGCGAATCACTTCAAAATAAATGAAATTTACAGTGCACAGTTTAAGCACACACATTAACCACTTCATCTACGCACCAGAAAGGTTTAAGTACGCACCTCAAGCGTTACAACACGTACATTACGGTGTGATTTCACACTTTGCACTCTAATGCAAGTGATAGGTTAACCCACACACCTTAAACTATTCATCTACGCAACTACAAGTTTTAATTACGCACCTAAGGTTTTAAATATAGAAATCTAATTAATCTTAAACCCTAGTCTAATCACTTCGAAATAAATGAAATTTACCTTTTACAGCCGCCGTCGGTTGCTGAGTTTGGTCTAGTTGGTGTACATCTCTTCAGATGCCATTGTTGTGCTTGCTCCGGTTGCTTTGTTCTACGAAATTCGTCGATTGCAGAAGATGAAACGCAAACTGTTGTGAAGACGTTGTCGAGAAGACGAGAGTAAGAACGGATGTTTTTTTTTGTTTGTTTTTTTTGTTTTACTAATTTACCCCTCAATGCGCGAAATTCAAACAAAATAACTATACCTTCCATATTAAACATCAACGACTAAGATCAATTTCGAAATTAAAACTAACGGCGCAAATCCAACCCCACTGCCGCACCAGGGACTGCCCACAGCACCAGAACACAATTCTTTATATATATATATATATATATGCAGTGATCGATTACAACCTGATATAAGTACGTCAACGCAACACCAAAAAGTGTGCAGATAGAGCAACTACAATTAATTATTTGCGTAGCATCACAATTCACATACACGCAGATCAGATCAGATCAGATGTTTCAATTCAGATCAGAGGTTCATACAGCACCACTACCAGACATGAGGCGACCTTATACATATACTCTCCAGCTTCAATTCCTGGGCATGCATTATTTCTGATGGTCTTGTTCACCTAGTGAAAGGGTAGCCTGATCAAATATGCAAAGTATATATATATTAATTAATTATTTCCCATGGCCATAAGGATTATATTTATCTACAAATTGAACAAGTGACTCAGTCCAGGGTTGCCACTTTCCCAAGACAATCTCTAAACTATGCAATTATAATTCCTTTAAAAAGAGAGTAGTATATATACTAGCTAGTGTAGTGTAAGCCCCATACACCATTTTCTAATGTAGAATAAAGATTACTTACAAGCCTTCCCAAACTCATTTTTCTTAACCTACACTTTGAAAATTAATTTTCCATTCAACTATTATCTATTTTGTGCATATAATATATCAAATTAAACATTTCACTTAGCAAAACTGAAATTTACTTTGATTCAACCCAAATAGGGAACTAACCTCACTAAAACTTATATCACAAAATGATCACTTTAAATACCATTTTAAGCCAAATTTTCCAACAGTAGTTATGGTTACTTTATATGCTATATAGTGTTTTTTTTTTATAAATAAATGTAAAAGGCAATGGTATCCTCAAGAAATTAACAGATAAATGAATGGAAAGCTTAATCTGCAGTGAGAATTCAGCCAGTGAAAGGGTAGATCAGACTACTGAGGAATAGGATTCATGCTAAATTAAACATGGTACAAGTTTCCTCAAGAAGCTGCAACTATTGTGAGCATATATATATATATATATATATATAT
>CM008339.1:16485378-16502118 GCA_002525835.2 Ipomoea batatas
CCCTTTGGTTACTTACAGCTGAAGTTTTACAGCTTCTTCCAACCCCCTCCCCAACTTTCTATAGAGAAACTTTTCCTCAAAGATATACCTATCTTTCCTTGTAACGCTTATATCTAAAGAAAGCATTTAAGGAAAGAGAGTTGGATTTTTGGACTTAATAAGGTAAAGTGATATCTAATATATTTCCGCTTGATGGTTGTAAATACTTCCTAACATCATTTGTTGGGCTAAGTCCGGTAAGGCCGGTAAAGGGCCAAGTCTATCAATTGGTAGCTAGGGGATTGTTAGGCGGAGACCAGTGAAGGGCCAAGTCCAACACCTTACCTCCCGAAAATGTTATGGCGGTATAAGGAAATAAAATTGCGACTTTGCTACTGGATATAGCTTTTAATGTGGTGGTAAGCGCAAACTGTGTAGTTAAGACTCGCAGGTGCTGGGAGGGGGAATTGGGCCAAGTCCATCAATTGGTGGCTAGGGGATTGTTGGACGGAGGCCAGTGAAGGGCCAAGTCTAGCACCCTACGTCATGTTATGGCGGTATAAGGAAATAAAATTGCGACTTCTCTACTAGATATAGCTCTTAGGGGGCGTTTGGTTCGGGTTATATAGGATAACTAGGGTTATGTTGGGTTGGTTATCTAACATTCCTATGTTTGGTTGGAGTTATATAACATTCCCTTGGAATCAAACATTGCCTCCACATCACACTTTTCCTTGTTTTTGAGGGAATGTGATTCCCTTGCTCATCTTAGGTAATGTTAGATCCCCTTGCCATTTTACATTCTTTGCCCTTAACATACATCAAGGTGAAAGCTTAATTGATTTTTGAACTTTATTTTATTTATTTTATTTTTATGAAAGAGGACTAGATATGGGAAAACATAAATTTGGAAAGAAATAACATTATACTGTAGCAGTTTGGCACATGTTCATGTTTGCAAGGTGATTTGTAATATGAGAGTATTAAGGTAAAATAATCATTATAACATTATTTTCAAAAAAAAAAAAAAACCATTATAACATAAACAATAAAATTCAACCAAAGATGCATGTTTATATTATATAACCTAATTTTTACCAAACACAGGAATCTAACATTCCCAGTAATCTAACATTCCCAGCAATCTAACATTCCCTAAGGTAATCTAACATTCCGTGAACCAAACGACCCCTTAATGTAGTGCAAATTGTGCAGTTAAGACTGGTAGGTGCTGGGAGGGGGAATTGAGCCAAGTCTATCAATTGGTGGCTAGGGGATTGCTGGGCGGAGGCCGGTGAAGGGCCAAGTCCAGCACCCTAACTCTCGAAAATGTGATGGTTTTGCTACTAGCTATAGATTTTGGCGTAGTGATAAGCGCTTGATTGCTTCCCGGAAACGTTTATGCGAATGTGTAGAGGTCTTAATCATGTTTTACTCTATTATGCTGTGTGCAGATCCAGGTTGCGCAGTTATATGTGGTAAAAGCATGCATTTGCTCCAGCCTTTGCAGCGCTAACTGTGAAGGAAGAAGAAAGCAGGAGGAGCCTTGATTTGATGTTCATTTTTCTTTCCATTTTCGTGTGAAGCTGAAAACTGTTTTTCCCAGCTCTCTTCCTTAATAAGCAGTTCCTTTTTTTCCCTTATTGTTGACGCTGCAAAAGCTGTAATCTTGACTCTATTCTAATTGTATATCAATCCCTTCTATTTTTGTTCTCACATTCTTGTCCAAGATTTGTGTGAAAGTTATAGGTGCGTTTGGTTGACAAATTTAGCTATCAGGAATGGTATCAAAGTTATTGTTATTGTTTGGTTGACAGGTTTTTAGAACACTACTATGTGTTTTGATTACCCCATTAATTGCGAAACCCATTCCCTAATAAAATAAGGGTTTCATTCCCCTCGCTCCTCTTTTTCAACTATTAATAATCATTTCCATTTTACTCTACTACCAAACATGCAAAATACTTTCACCAAAATTCATTACCATATAAGTATTGATACTCATTCCGATTCTGATTCTCATGTGCGAACCAAACAAATCCTATGTTCGTTCATACCATAGTTAATAGTAAGTAGTGGTGAGCAGAATTTTCAAATAAACGACACAACCGATAACCAACAAAAATTTTGTTGTTTTTTATAATACGAGTAATTTTTTGTTGGTTATAGATTATAGGTCTTTCAAAAGTTTAATTTTTCTTTGCCCACAAAAGAAATCTCTAGCCTTGCCTTGCCTGACAGAATGGTGAAGGGATAAGTTCTCGATTGGGTGTATGCAATACACGACACAGCCTTGCAATTGTTAGGTCCAATCTTACGTCATTGTTTATAATCTACCACATGAGTACCAACTAAGCAATTCAATTCAGATAGTGATATATCAGGAAGGGAAAATTAGAAAGGGTGTAACATTATTCATTTTTTTCCTCTCCTAAAATCTCCCATCCTAATTTTTTCTGGTGTGACTTATATTTATTGGATGCCCATAAATTTGCTAGCATTATTTATATGTAATCAAATACTAAATGATCCAATCAAATACTATCATGTCAGAAGAAGGAATTAAGATGGAAAATTTAGGAAGGGTATGTAGCACTACTTAGGTCATTTGATATTTCAGTTGTATATCAATTATGTTTAAATAGTACATGTGTTTTTCAAATGATTATTGGTATTTTAGGAATAAAAACATAAATAATTTAGATACAATAATATTCTGGAATAAATATTTTAGGATAATCAAAATAATCGGTCAAACCTAATAGGTTCAATTTCAATATGTAATATTTGTTAAGCATATAATATATAAAAATAAATGTATACATCAATTATCAACTTAATATTAAACACATATTAAGTATGTGTGCTCAGGGGGAATCGTTACTTATGGGAATGAAATCGAATTCTTCCAAAATAATTTCCCACGAAAAGAGCCCACTTGAACTAATACATTGAGTTCTTGTTACACAAATAATATTACACATACTTTCACTTTTTACTCCATACATATATGACACACTTTAATTCATTCAAACAAAAAATATATGAGTCACAACTTTTATCACTTTCTTATCTTCTCATCCATTTATCNAAATAATCAATTTAAAGAAAGCAACAAATGTAATTTTAGTCCCTCCGCCATTATTGTTTTAAGTCATTTTACTGCGCATTTGGTTGAAAGAAATGAATTAAGGAAGAAAAGAATTACAATTTGGTGAAAAAGAATAAGGTAAAAATAAAGTAAGAATTTAAATTGCATGGTTTGGTATAAAGGAATGGAATTATTGGAAAGAAGTGATATACAGACTAAAATATCTTTGTATAATAATATTCAAGGTCAAATATATCATTTTTTTTCATTTTTCCTTTTCTTTGTATGGATGAATTGAATTGCAATTCATGTTAACCAAACAACCCCTTATTTTTTTATAATTTTTTTAAACTTAGATCCCAACTTCGCCAGACTAATCTTAAGCCCATAGGACCCCGCTCCTAGAATTCACTATGAAAGTGAATCGTGAGTCTCACAATCAGCACACCGGTCAAGTCCTAATGTTCATGTGTGTACAAGAAATTTAATCCAGACCTTCTAGTATCATTGGGCCTTATTCCTCGAACGCGCACACTATCGCTTCCAGTCATGACCTTTAAGTCAATCGACGAACCAACTACGCTAAGCCCCGAGGGGCTTTATTTCTTGATAATTAACAAGGAGCAAATTATTAAAGGAAAAGAAATTGTAATGTCGTGGGAAATGAATAAGATGAAATAAAGTAGGAATTCACATTTCATTATTTGGTAGGCAGGAACAAAATTACTATGAATTTCAATTATAATGTTTGGTATATATGAGAATTGAAAGAAATAAGTTGTATAAATACCAAAAATGCCTATGTAATTGCAATTATTAATGAAAGATATAGGATTATTAGGAATGATAATTTGGTTCTTACACTCTAAAATTTCTTCTCATGTATTATGAAATTGCAATTTCTAGGAGAGATGAGATTTGCAATTCCTAAAATTTAAAAATTTTTAATTCCATAGAATTGCAATTCATCTCAATCAAACTTTGAAAATTCTCACTTGTTAGAATTAAATTGGAAAAGGATTATAATTCCTCTTTACCAAACATGTCATTAATAGTTGTACAATTAGTTATAAATGTAATTAAATATGTGTAATTTTAGTCAATATGCTAACTTTTGTCATCAATTACCATTTTTTAAGCTAGTCAACTAGTCATAAATATGTGATAAAACTACCAAAAGAATAAAAATAACGATGCTATTATATTATCAAAATAAAGGTAGAAAGAGATTTTATAAATAGTATATGAAAAAAACTATAAAAATATAAATAATTAATGCATTATGTATAAATTTAAAAATATATAAAATTGAAAATAATTTGTAAGTGTATAAGAAAGTAAATGCAATGTATAATTTATTATATTTAAAGGTATTATTTAACATCATTAACAACTTAGGAGGAAAAGAGGAAAAAAAAAATTGAAAAGAATTTGTGAGTAATTTACAAGAGAGAAATCACAATGTACAAGTTAACAATGCATTTAATTACATTAATAAATTTTTATTCTTATTAAACTCTATCATTATTGATTTTATTATATTTTATTATTAGTATTTTCTATGCGCTATACGTAAAAATAGATGTCCAATATTAGTAATCTATATTAAATTTTTATATTTATTTACATTATATAATAATAATAATAATAATAATAATAATAATAATAATAATAATAATAATGTAAACTATTTTTTCTACTCCAATATATAATGTATATATATTATTACCATTGAAGAAGATAATAAAATATACGGTGGATGGATGTGCATGGTAACAATAGTTGGAAAATATAACATAAGTTATATAAAAGTACAATGCTCGATCTCATGACCTCTCGTATGGAGGAGTCACTACATGCCATCTGAGCACAAGATGTTTGTCATTAGATTTTAGATTATATATTATAAAATAATAGTGTTGCATATAAAGGGGGATCAATAGAATCATGAAATAACCAGTTTGGTTGGCGTAAGTGACCGTGCACTCTTGTCCCTTAAGAGAGGTTGGGAGTTCAAACCCCCTCTTGTATGGAAAAACTAAGGGACAAATAAAAATTAAATTGTAGGTGATTGTAAAAGTTAATAGAATAACAAAAATCATACATAATTTATTTTGAAAAGAAATACTTCATTAAGCATTAAGGAACAAATGTTAAATACAAGAAGGATAACAAGAAAACCAACCACGGGGACCAGACTGAGAATTAGCCGCTCTAGCAAGAGCATGAGCAAGCAAAATTAACTGTCTAAAAAAAACTGTCTAAACGGGAATAATTAAGAGATTAAAACTGTATTTTTTTGTTTAAAATTATTTATTTTATTTTTTATGACTAAAAGAAAATATTTTAACTAATAAAGAACCAAATCTAATTAATTTTACTTTTAACGATTAAAATTTCATAATATATATATATATATATATATATAGAGAGAGAGAGAGAGAGAGAGAGAGTGAGTTAAAAAGACTAAAATTAAAATAGACAAAAAGAGAAACTGCTGTTGTTGAGCATTTTACATTCATCCTGTATAGTAGTGAGGTAGTATATAAAACTACTGTAAAATAACATAAATAACAAATGCAGATTTGGTATCTTATATATATTTTTTGATTTTTTTATATACTTCTAGAAATTATTAGATCAAGCATTAATTGATTAGCATGTATTTCAAAACACCATAAAATATTCCAAATAAGCAAATTCATGTATGTATGCACATTACTGGAGGGAATGCATATCTAAGGGTCTGTTTGAAAATACGGTAAATAGTTTCTGAAAAATCATTTTCTAAAAATTAACTATTTCTGTCTTAAAAAAAAAAATTAATTATTTCTGAAAACTATTTTCCCTTTTATTTGTTTGATTGAACGTTATAAAATAATCTTTTTTTTTTTATAGCTAAAAGCTAGAAAATTAGATTTTTTTTATTTGATTCAATTTTTTAACATGAACATAAATCTATTGCAAAATTATTTCATATAAAATATTAATTATTATAATGATTATAATAATTATTTTTTATATAAAAATAAAATTATAGAATTTTCAATAGTTTTAAAGAGAAATAATAATTATAATAAAATTAAATGATGTAAATAAATAATTTTTAACTTATAACTTATTATAATAAAAATAAATACATGGATTGATAAATATACTCTGTAATAATTATGAAGTAAAGAAATTGAAGAAAAAAAAATTTTGGATGTGACCGGGCTGGATCAAGATTTGTATTATTTGATTTGGGCAAGCTAGATTCATATTTTAATCAATAATTGATAAATGTAATAACTTTGAGCTAAAGAAATTGAAAAACAAAAATAACTTTTTATTTTTTTGTTGTGGGTCAAGCCAGGATTGTTATTATTTGAATCGGCCTAGTCCAATACATATTTTACATTATTACCTATAAATTTAATATTTACTAAATATATACTTAATTGGATGATAACTTTGAAAGAAAATCAATAGTTAAGAAACCATTTAATATCAAATTGAAAGTCGATGATTAATAGTCAATAGACCATTTACAAGGTGTTTGCTTTGAGAGAATTATAATTCCATTCCCACTTAATTCCACATAATTCCGAATGCAACTAAATTCCTTCGTTTGGACGGAATTGCAATTCCCTCATTTTCATGGAATTAGAATCTCATGGCCCCCCATGGGATTTTAAATCCATGGATTTTAGAAAGAAAAAAAGGCAATGATGAGACAGAATTACCCCTCTATTTTTTTAATCTAAAATTGATGTCAGACCTTCCCTTCTAAATTATAGTATGTATTATTCTTCGACTTCTCTTTGTGTATGTTCATTTAAATCTTTATATGCAACAACTATTCAAAATTTGCATTCTTTATATGCATTGTTTAATTATATACAACAACATTCATGTTTGTTCTTTAAATTATTTATATGCAGAACTCTTCAAAATTTGCATTCTTTATATGCAACAACTCTAACAATTTGTGAATTATTTTGTCAATTATAAATAATAATAATAATAATAATAATAATAATAATAATAATAACAACAACAACAACAACAACAACAATGGGCATTTTGGACTTTATACTACTTCTTCCCTCTCAATTCCCATGTATACCAAACATTGAAATTGAAATCCCTAGTAATTTTATTCCTGCAAACCAAACACTGAAATTTAAACTCTCATTAGTGTGTGTGTGTGTGTGTGTGTGTCTATAGGATTTAGATCAAATAAGAACTTGTGCCCAAGAAAAAACTATGAAGCAATTAGAGTTGTCTATCTAAAAAGATCTAACGGTTTTAAAACAATGAGAGAAGGAAAATGATTTTTTTTTTTTAAAAAAAAAAAGAGAGAAGGAAAATGTGTTGGCATTTTCATAAATAACATTAACTTTAAGTGCAAATAATAATACTATGCAATGCACTCAGCAACACCGTACCATAGAATGTATCTTGTGATACATATATGTGAAGGAAATTTTGTCTACCTTTTACAATTTATGATTTAGTTTTTTTTTTTTTTTTTGGTTTAAAATTTTCAATTTGGTTTAAAGTATTGATGAAATCTGTAATTATGAGTCAAAGTACCTATTAGATACTTGCATTATATTGTTTTGTTCAATTTAGTCATTCTATCTTAATTAATTTTGTTTAATTTAGTTCATGTACTTTAAAAAGTGAAACAATTAAAGACAATAGTTTCTTCAAAAAAAAAAAAAACAATAGTTTTGACGTTTACATCATCTCTGCCATGTCATCATACTTAATGCCAACTCATATATTATTTTATAAATATTTAAAATTAATTATTTTTACCACCAATATATAACATATCTAAAAACATAATAAGTAGGAATGAAGGTTATACCCTTCATTTATGTCCGTTTTGTCCATTAAGTTCTTTTGTACATTATGCTATAAAAGTTGTACTTTACAATATATTAGACAAACATACCCTACCGTTATAACTTCTGTTATCTTTTCCACTATTGTTACCATGCACATGCATCCATTATATATTTTCTTAGTTTCTTCAATAATAATAATAATATATACACATTTATATATATTGGAGTTATATGTTAGTTATTTCCTAAAATATAAATATAAAATTTATAAAAATATTTTAAATTATTATTATTATTTACAATAATTTAAATATCTAAAATCTAAATAAATTTAAAATTTTAATATAAAATATTAATATTGGACACCTATTTTTTGCGGTGCATAAAAAAACTAGTATAAAACATAATAAGTCTCAATCAAAGTTATATCCCTCATTTATGTCCATATTTTTAGTGCTAAACATTTTGTACATTGTGTTTTTAGAGTTGTACTATACATTTTTTTTGGACAAAAATATCATTACCATTATAACTTCCATTATCTTTTTCATTAACTTTACCATGGGCATACATCTATCATATCATTTCTTATATTCTTTAATGATAATAATATTTGTAGACAGTATATGTTGAATTATTAATATAATAACCCAATGAAGTAGCTCAAGTGGCAAGTGAGTTCTCTTTGTAGGTAGGGATGAAATAGGCCAGGCCCCTTGTAGAGACCTATGTCCGGGCCTAATTAAAGCCTAGTTAAGCCTAGCTCGTTTAGTAAAAAGGTCAGACTTGAACCAGTTTCAATAGTCTATTAAACTAAACATGCCAGACCTAGATATATCATGCTCGACCTTTATGCCTACAAGCCTAACCTCTATATATATATATACCATTTTATCATAATTTAATTTTATGAGATTCGAACCATCTTACGGGTCGGATCTAACATGAGACCAACCCTTAGCTGTAAAATTAAAATGGATCAAATTATCTCAGTTTTAACGGATTCGAAATATGCGAAACATGGTCATAAAATATCTGTTTGTGGCGTAACTGAGGGTAAAACAACAGTTTACATAAAACGCGGAGATGTCACGTGACATGCTATGACCGGCGTTAACGGCATGGATGGAGTCATGGAGAAGTCCTAAGGGTCACGTGTCGAGATGTAAAGGGCGGACGTGGCCTACGGGGCGGCTCGTTCAAAGTCCCCGGCCCCGGATATTATTGCAGTTTTGCCAAGGAAATGTTTGGTGCACATCATTCCTCATGGGCCCCACAATCTTTTCGACTAGAACATTGCCTACTTTCAAATGTCTTGAAAGACTGGCTAATAATCATTTTGTCCTTTTTTTTTTTTGAAAACCATTTTGTCCTTAAAGCAAATTTTGAAACAAATCCCTCTTGCTTTCGAGGTAATTAGTATAGTATCATCAATCATGATAGAATCGATTACTTATGCTGGGGTGTTTACTTATAAGGTAAAGTCTAGTTTGTTTGATTCTTTAAGGCGTTCTCCATTATAAGGATTTTACACAATTTTTTTTAAAATGAAAATAATGTGGAAGAGTAATAAAATAGAAAGAGAAAAAAATGCATACTTCAATATATGAGGTTTTTAAAATTATGTGGGGCCCAGTAAAAATAATGAGAGTTCGCGTGAGCCGCAACTCTCGCGCCCAGAAGGGCACGCAAATTTTTTTTTTCTTCAGATTTTGATTGTTTTTTGCATTCACTCTCATTTTCTCTTTCCTACTCACACCTGCAAAATCTCCTCAAAAACCTCACACTATTGAGCATGGCCTAAATAACTAATATGAATATTTGATAAATATATTTTTTATTTGACTTATTAATGCCAATAAATTGAAAATAAAAAATATACTTTGAAAAACTTATTGGTATCAATTTACTGCATTTTTTTAAAAGTCTAATTTATTCTTAATAGTTGTTGGTTATTGTGGTATTTATAATAATTCAATTTTTATTCAAATTTATATTTTTAATATCATTGAAATCACCTGAGCCCGATATCTAAGTTGACTATTTCATTAAGATATACACACACATGATTCAGATCAAATAAGAACATGTGCACATGAGAAAACTTGCACTTCAAACACATGTTACTTGCATTTCAAAGTTCAAGGTATTTACAAAAATAATTGTTTTTTTTTTTAAATTGCTTATGATATGTTAGATATTTCCATATGGACAGCTCTGATTAATTCATATTTCTATTTTGGATAGCAGTTCCCACCGGAGTGCACCCCATAATTATTACTCAAATTATGAACTATATTTTTAATATAATATGAATTTAAAAAAATTATATATTATTATTATTTTAAAATCTTAATTGTATTAACATATTTTTTAAAATAATAATATATTTTTTTAAATTCATATTATATTAAAGAGTTAATTCCATTTTTGGTCATAGATTTATAGGTGACAATCAATTTTTAGTTTTTTTTTATTAGAACATCTACTTTTGGTCCTAGTATTATTGTGACATGACCATTTTTTGTCCTTTGTCAACAAATAAGTTTAAATATCATTAAATACAAGGACATTTCGGTCTCCAATTATGAATGTTTTCAAAAAAATAAACATAAAAAGTATACCGGTTCAACATACTTTGTATAAAAAAAAAGATTGAAATGTCTTTGTATTTAACAATATTTCAATGATTTTGTTGCTAAAGGACTAAAATTGGTCATGCTACAATAATACTAGGACCAAATGAGGATGTTCTAATAAAAAGGACTAAAAGTGGATTGTCACCTATAAATCTAGAACCAAAAATAAAATTCACTCTTATATTAAAAGTATAGTTCATAATTTCAGTAATAATTATGGTATGATTAATATTATTAAAGTAAGAATATTAGATATGATAAATTACTGAATATATTTATGGTAACATTTAATTAAAATCTAAATGAAACTAAACTTATTTCCTATATTACTCTGATATATACTCCGTAATAACTACATACATTATTACCATTGAAAAATATAAGAAAAGATATTGCATATGCATGTTCATGGTAATAATAATAGAAAAAAGATAATATAATTTATAACAGTAAGGATATTTTTATCCAAAAATTTGTATAGTACAACTTTTATATCATAATGTATTAAAAAAAATTTAACTTATAAAATAGACATAAATAAGCGATATAACATGAATTGAAACTTATCATGTTTTTAGATATATACAGAGACACACACATAATTGTGTTAAGTGTTATTGTTGAATTATTATTAACAATGTATATTTATTATATTTTTAATAATATTGAATTATTATTAACTACGCATTATTTCTTTATAATTATAACATTAATAATAATAATAAAATAATTAATAATAATATGATAGCAATAAATTATTCAAAAAATACGTTAAGAGTTAACTAAATAACACAATATACTTATGCCTTAATATTATTATAGGTCATTTTATATGTAATCAGTTACGCGTAAACAACATATTTATAAAATACATTTCTATAACTAATTAATACTATTAGGTTGTCTTCAACCCTGTCAATCTCCCTCTTTCTAATCTATGTGGCAAGATAGAGTTTTATTTATTTATTATTATTTAATGTCATGTGTGTTGCAATAGGAGAGAGAAATTGCTAAATTAGCAAGAGGAGAGAGAATGAAAAAGTGGGAGAAAAAGCATGGTAAATTTGATTTGTGTACTTTTTTTTATCTTTTTTTTTTATTTCCTATTATATTATTTAGTTATTATATTTATAATATAATATGTAAATTTCAAATTGTGAAGAATTTATAAATTTAATGATGTAGAGGTAGGACCCATTTTAGAAAGTGAGAAAAATTTATGGGTTAAGGATAGCCTTAGCTAGTTTAACCAGCTAAAACAATCAGCTATCAACTAAATCAATTAGCTAACAACTAATTGCCAAACACTCAAACGTTTACACTCCTACAATATTTTCTTATTTATTAAGAATGCTTCTATTATTATAGCATTATGTTTACAATTTATTCGTTATTCTTTTTTACATTCTTATAATTTCAATTTACATACCTTCAAAATATTATATAATAATAATGGCCAATTTTGTACCAATTAAAGAGGTCAAGCAGTATGAAGTAACTCTCCCAAATGGGAAGTCATGGATTGGGCTTCAATAGGTTGAGAAAGTATATATGAACAGATACTACATGATCAATTGTACTAAAAAAAAACTAATTTAAAAGTTCAAATTGAATCTCGTTTCTTAACATTTCTCTCTCTATTACTACATTTGTCAGTTTTGCAAAACTTGAAAGTAGAAGTGAGGTCGGTTTCGGTCGATTTTTGGTTAATAACCAAAATAATTGAAAAATATTGACCTTTTAATAACTGACCAAAATAATTGAAGTCATTCTTATAACTGAATCGACCAAAAACTGAAATTTTTACTCGATTATTTTTAACCAAACTTAATTAAGTAACTTGTTATAATTTATTGAAAAAATAGTCTAACTAAAAAATTTAAATACTAAAAACAAATTACTAGTTATTACAATAAATCCACATAGAAAAGCAAGCAGCAAATACGCTGAGCAGATAGCATATTCGCAAGTTCCAATGACAGAACAAATAACTTATCTTTTGTTATCCAACTGATTCACTCAACTCTTTTATCTCAATTTTTCAAATGCAATGCTCTACTACGTTGCAGGGCCGATTTTTTTATTTGCGTGGCCCTGTGCTAATAACTAAGTGAGGTCCTATCAAAGTATAAATAAACTGGGAATTGAAGAAAAATTGTAAAGAGAAAAATACAAAAAATCTAATTTTGTGCCAATATAATCACAAATACATATACTAACTATTAGGCCAGGGCTGGACTAGGGGCCCCCAAAATTTTGGGGCCCTATGCGGTTGCACGTCTTGCACGCCCTAAAATCCGGCCCTGCAGTACGTTGCCATGCTCCGGGCTGGGAAAAACTGCCTTTTCTATTCTGCATCACCAAGGGCAAAGAATTTGCAACATCTCAAAATGGTGATCTTTTAGGACCAGCCACTCCATCATTGTGTGTCTTTGCTTTTCTTCTTTCACTAGGAGAAAGCTCTAACTTGCTCATTTTGTCATTGTTACCCTAAATATTTTCCTTGAGACGTCTCAGAAGCATGTGCTTTTCCTTCTCAATCTGCTTTGCCAAAGAAATCGGTGGCACTTCTTTGGTTGGTATCATCTCCAAAGTTTTCTTAGCAATAGTCTTGCCCCTTTTATTTTTTGGTCCAAAATCGATAACCGACCGAAAAACCGAAATGACTGACAACTTTTAAATACCGTAACCGATAACCGACTGAAAATCAAAATTTTTTGTCGATTCAATTATCGATCGTCGGTTTCTTGTAGGTCTTCATTTTTTGCTAACCCTATTTGAAAGAATTGCAAAATACATTGAAAGTTGATGTACTTTCAAAGAAGCGCTCAATCTAATTTGAAAGGGGAAATCATGAATGGATAATAGCAAATTAGCAATAAGCTAAGCATGTCATACCAAAAAATTATTTATCCTATTGCCGACATTTGGTTGCAATAATGAGAAACCTAGAGTTAAAAAAAATTGCATTTGCATGAAGAAAAATAATGACATATAAAGTAAAAATATAAATTTTATTGTTTAGTTGGTATGAATAAAATTATTCAAAATTTATGTTCTTGTGTTTTATTTATATAAAAATTTCGAGAACACGTAATATAAAGATAAAAATGTCACTGTCTAACAACAACAATAAAGTAAAATGAAATAAATTCTATAATAATAACAAAAACATTATAATAAATTATAAATTAAAGTTAATATAATTACATTTAATTTATAATATTATAACAAAATATAGTAAATTATAATCATAATAATAAAATAAAGTATAATAATTAAATAACTTTTTTGTTGTTGTTATCGTCGTCGTAATCATTATCAATTGGATGAAGGATATTTTGTCTCGAGAATTCAATGAAATAAAAAATTTTAAAGGGGAGGGTTGGCATTTCAATTCCACAAAATAGAAAACTTTTAATTCTTTTCAATCAAAATAAGAAATTTCTCACGTTTCAATTGTTAATAAAGTTTAAACTGTTTAGACTACTAAATAATTTCTTATTTTTGCAAAAGAGGGTTGGGAGTATTTTATAATCAAAGCACGAACTTTGAAATCTTACCTTCGAGGTGAATTTTTAGTGTGTAACTAGTATTTTCACCCGTGCGATGCACAAAATGAATTTGATATAACGACATTGAAGAAAGAAAATAAGCTATTAGAAAAATAAATTTGCTCACCATTAAATTTCGAATTAACTGGATTAAATGCTGAAGAACCAAAAGTTGTTTTTCCTTAAAAAAAAAAAAAACCAATAGTTGTTTGCAATACCGACTTATTTTCTAAAAAAAAACATAAAAAGATCAGTATTTTGGCGATTCTCATAGCATGATTCGTACTTTAAATACACAACTATGAATGCATCTCCAATTTGCTATATTAAATCTTATATATTAATTACATATATATTATTTGGTTTGCTAACCACTACAATATTTTTTTGAAATAATAAAATCAAATAAGTACATAAATGCCAAGGACCTTGTGGTCCAATAGCACCAAGTTATTCTCTCATGCGGGAGGTTGTGGGTTCGAGTCTCAGTAGAGTTCTTTGGGCTTCAATTGGTTGATAGGAAGGAAAATTACAAATTGCATTTTATTTAATTAACTGGACTAAATGTTGGTGCACCAACAACTGATTCTAACAAAGTGTATTATTATGATTACACAATGACTCGTTTTCTTTAAAAATAAAATGTATGAGCTAATATAAATGAATAATGAATAATTCATTCAGTAATAAACATTTCATTTTATATGTTAATTATATATTTATTACTTAATCATTTTTATTCTAGAATTTTTAATTACATATTATATTCAAGATGAACATAATCCAAGTCAACACTTTCTATAATTTTCTAGGAAAAATAAAAATAAAACCTTTCTACCTAAAATTAGATAGCCCCAAAACGACAGAGAAATTAAAGGAATAGTGTAACAAAAAGTTAATTAATCAACATCTCATATTGATAGAGAAGTATATGTACTATATTATTACTATTAGTAATTTTAATCTAGAATTGAATTACGAATAGGAAAGTAGAAAAGAAAACATGTTGTTAGGCGAAGAGTTGGCGTATGACAAGGAATCGTTGAAAAAAGAGCATGAATTGTTGGTAACACAATTGACCGACAAGCAAAAGAATGTCTATGACTCTATGATGATTGATATAGATTCTAATGGAGATGGATTATTCTTTGTGATGGTTACGGAGGAACAAGCAAGACGTTCGTGTGGAGAACGCTATCGGCAAAGATAAGGAGTTCGGTGATATTGTTCTAGACGTTGCTTCGAGGATGGGCAAGATTCTGTTGCTACTACCAATGTTATCTACAAAGAGGTTTTCAATAATGTGTAATTTCAACCGGTGATATTATGTTTTCTTTTTATTTCATTCGTAATATTTTTTTTTAACTTTATAATCAATTCCTGATCGATTGTCGAATTAATTGCATTACAGTTAGTTTGATTATTAGAAGACTATACATATTAGACTTGAATGGTTATATGTAATGTCCTTTAGACATTTGTATCTATTCAATTGTATGGGCATCAACTCGCAGGGATTAATTAGCGTTGACACACATTATCTTCTCCCGTTTTATAACTTATTATTTATTAATTATTATTTTATTAGTCAATATAATAACAACACCAATTTAAAATTTGAAAAACCGCATTCCTTAAAACCCGTTTAAGTCTCATAACTCCTAAAATAAACTTTAAAAAATGCAAAACTCTAATGCTGCCTCCCTTTTCTCTCTAAAACAAAAAGCTTTTCTCTGCTGCTCAACTTCGGCTTCCACCGCCGGCCTCCGGCCGGAGCTCTAATGGAGCTTTGAGCCGGCGGTTTTGGTCACCTTCTACGTTTACTCTCGCTCTTCTTCCGCCCCGACTACCGTCACAGCTCCGTCTGCCTCCGACCACCGCTACAGATCTTCTTCTTCCGTTTTCTTTCCCTTTGAATAAAATAATAGTAGGTAACTATTGGGGTTTGTGTTAGTAGTCTTGAACTCTCAACCCTACTTTGGCTTTATCACTTTTTATTTTCTCTATTATTGTGTTTTCCTCTCGTTACTTTCACGGGCTTTTTCCTCTCGTTACTTTCACGAGCTTTTCATTATCATTAGCATAAATCGTTTAGTTTGGTTTCGGCAAGTGTTGATCTTATCCTGGGCGAGCAAATAAGAATGATGATGAAGACCTAGATCTTTGATGAAGCTTTAAACTCCTTGAAGGAACATAGCTTCCTAGTTATGAAATAGTCTGCGATTCAAGTTTTCTATAGTATAGTTAGAAAAGTTGTTTCTATGTCTGACTGTAAGGAATGGTTTACCATTTCATTGATCGTTGATGTAAACGTTTTATGTTATGAATTAATGGAATAGCTACATTTACCTTCAAAAAAAAAATTTATAAATACACGTTAATTGTACTAATTTCTTAGTGAATGTTATGTGTTTGTGCAAGAACGAAGGGTATTTCAGGTGTTTATGGCTCATGATTGGAAACTGGGACCCAGGCATGATAAAGCGTAAAATGAAGACGAATCGGGATGAATTCAAGGCAAAATGGTTCAAGAATGAAGGGTCAAAACCATAGCAAAGTTCAACAGAGAATTGGAGCGAATGAGAAGCTAGAAAATGCCACGGGAGGGTGTCACGCTAGAGGTCACGTCGTGACCATTA
>CM008339.1:16598404-16609994 GCA_002525835.2 Ipomoea batatas
AGCCAATTCTAGTAGTGGCCCTCCCCTGGTGTTAATCAATGAATGTATTGGAACAAATTGTTTTTGTAGACCTAAAGAATTGGGTTTTGTACTCCCTCAGTACTTCTTTCTTCGTCAGAAGATGTGTGTAGCATCATTCTAGTATTGGTGTATGTAATGTGCTATTCAGGAACTCTTCTTGACATGGTGTTTTTTGTTAAGTTCTTGACTTTCTTTTAATTCATTTCTCTAGTATGCTGTTTATTCTTCCCCAAGGTTTCTTCCCTAAGGTTGAATATCTCTAATCCCATAGGCCTTTTACACTCCAGCCGATAGAGCATATAATCAGGAACTCTTCTTGACATGGTGTTTTTTGTTATGTTCTTGATTTTTGTTTAATCCATTTCTCGTATGTTGTTTGTTTCTATCCCCTCACTTTTACTCTATGATGTGGCAAACAAGGATATGATATTTTTATCATGTGGGTCTTAGAGCATCTACATCAATGCATCATAGAGAGTTTTTGGGATAGTGCAAATGCAAAGTGATGATCTTGGCAGGGTGTGGTGTTGAGATAATAGACAAAATTTATCCCTGCAACTCCTTGAATCATGTCAACATATATACTAGCAACGACCAAAATTAGCGTTGTTACCTGGCAACGGTCATATTTTCGGCCGCTGCCTGGCAACGGCTATTTTTATTTTAAAAAAAATGTTGCCTATAAATATCATGTTGCTACACCCTGCAACAGAGCATATATTCAGGAACCCTTTTTGACATGGTGCTTTTTGTTAAGTTATTGATTTTCTTTTAATTCATTTCTCCCGGATGTTGTTTGTTCTTTTAACGAGATCTTCTCCTCGCCCATTGACCCTAGTCGGCAAAGGACCACAAGGAGGTAAACCAGCCTAGGTTACCCATAGCTGACCGGTTCAAATCCAAGGGTTTGAGGATCGAATCTCCAACCTCTCGGCTGTAGGTAGAGCACTCTTACCACCTGGGTTGTCCTTACGGACGCCGTATGTCGTTTATTCTTTCCCAAGGTTGAATATCTCCAATCCCAAAGGCTCTCTATATCCTGGCTCAACAAAGTATTTGGGAGGATGTAAATTACGATAACTCAGCGGTTCAGCAGACATGGTTAAATATTGGCACACACAAGAGATTTGCCTACTTTAGATATAATTTGTACATTATTGTCGTCTTGTTTTAATTTTTAAAAAAAATATTATTTATTGAACAGTAAGCTAAGTATTATATCAAGATGTGAGACAGAATTCCTTGATTATGAAAGCAAGGTAGACATGCATGATGGCCATTTGTAGGATGGTTGTTATTTGTCCTGCATCATGCCCATTCCTTCTCAAACTTTTTTTTTTCTTTCTCGTTGTTATTATAAACAAATGAGATAATATATGGTCAAATTAAAATGTAATCCTCAAATTAAAATTTTAAAAATTCCTCTACATGTTAATTTGTGAAATCAAATGGACTTGTAATAAAATTCAAATAAGCATAATTCATTTTTTAGTAATAATACAAATGGAAATATTATTTGCCTTATGACATTAGGCATGCCAATTCATTTGGTTTCAGGCTAGTTTTATTGGGTTGTTAGGCTTATTGGTTCCGATAAATCTTTTTTTTCCTTGGTCAGGTTTAAAATTTTAATTTTAGCTTTATAACCCTTAAACTTAAAGTTTTCAAACTTATCATATGAGCTTGGCTAAAAATTTTGACATTTTTAAATTAATATTTTAAACTTTCAAATGTAATAAACTACTAAACTATTGCATTTGCACTAATAAATGTAAACTTATACATCATTTAATCAATATAAATCTTCATTTCCAAATTCTAACTAAAAATGATTAAATATATTAATACTATAATATAATAATTATAATTAGTTTTTTGTTTTTATTATTTATTTTCATAAAAAATATTTATTTTGTAATAAATTTATAAAAAAATTGTTTAGAAATTTAATACAAATTACTAGGCTTACATATAATTCTTTTGTTATATATTTTGGTCCACATCACTTGTGAAACAAATAATAGCCTTAAGTGGCTCGAGCAAGACTATCTAGGTGAAAGATCAGGTGAGATCTGAGCCGTTGATCTAAGCTAGATCAACAGGTCAAATCAATAATTTTTAAAAAAGACGCGTTTTCTACCAATATGCATGCAAATGATCAATTATCTCAAACTGATGCACCTTAAGATATATAAAACTACGCACCTTAAGCTATAAAGCAATGCACATTAAGTTTAAACTGATGCACCATAGACTAGAAAAGTGAAGCACTTTAAGCTTTAAACATACGCACTTTAAGCTATAAAACTACGCACCTTAAGCTATAAAACAACGCATCTTAAGTTTTAAACTGATGCACCTTAAACTAGAAAAGTCGCATATTAAGTTTTAAACATACGCACCTTAAGCTATAAAACAACACACTTTAACCTTAAAACTTAAGCACCTTAACTTTTAAACTGATACACCTTAAACTAGAAAGTGACGCACCTAAAACATTAAGCATACACACCTTAAGTTATAAAACAATGCACCTTAAGTTTTGAACTTATGCAAAATTACCATAATGTCACCGCATTTTTTTTAAAGTTTTCTTCAAGCTAGGCTGTTGATTTTGGCTAGATCAGGGGCTAAGATTAAACCCATCTTTTACCTGCAACCTATTACCGCACATGATAACACACACACAACACACACACAAATATATATATATATATATATGACTCCATTCATGTGAGAACGGGTAGCTAGGAGAGAAATACGAATCACTCACAGTTGTCCACATGTCCAAATCTAATGGATTAGAAACATTGATTTATAAAAATGGTGGTATTTTCGCAACTAATTGAACATCGATGTGCAAGTAAATTGTGTTGAAAGTGTAAGTAACAGTTTCATATAGTGCACATAAGTGCAAGTAAAATGTATTACAAGTGCAAGTAAAATGTATATTGAGGCACTAGACATCAATATTAAGTGCACCTAATGTTATCATTAGTTGCACAAGATGTTATCGTTCAGTGCACTTGTGTGAAAGACTTTATCATTGGGTGCATGAATATTATCAAGGTAAATTACTTGCTTTTGTAAATGATTTACTTGCAAATTTGCACCAAATTGGTTAAATTTTTCAAAGTCGAACACTTAATTGGGAAAGAAAAATTGTCGAGGACCAAATTGGTAATTTCGCAATAGTCGAGAGACCATTTCAGTAATAAACTCAATATAAAATTACTCACAAAATTTTTACAGTTGGTTTTGATCATGCTTCCAATAATACTGCTGCAATCCCTACTCTTAGGGATTTATGTGTTCCATATTATTTTTGAGGTAAGTTTTTTCATCAAAGATGTATTTGTCATGTTTTAAATTTATGCGTTTAAGCTGGTTTAAGTTCTCTTAGTAGTAGTATTAAACCTATTAGAGATGTTGTTGTTTATTTGTGGAAATATCCTAATGAGCAAAAAAAAAATTAGTAGATTTTGTAAAAGAAATAATACGCCTCCAAAAATATTTTCTCGTGATGTACCAACTCGTTGTAATTCTATGTTTACTTTGCTTAGTAGTACTATTATTACAAAAATTTGTTATGTTCCTTTTTTATTTTTTCAAATAATAGTGATATTCATTTATTTCCGCAGCATTGGGATACATGTACAAAAAATTGTGAATTATTAAAAGAATTTAATGATGCTACTTTGACTTTGTCTAGCGTATATTGTCTAACTACACATTTATTTTTAATTTATGTTTTAAATATTGTTGGTAAGCTCTTTGAGTTTCGTGATGAACCTATATTCAATGCTGCTATTTTATGCATTAAATCAAAGTTTTTAGAATATTATATAAATATTTCTATAATTTATTTAATTGTAATGTGTTTTGATCATCGATGTAAATTAGTATGTTTAAATGTTTTTTTACAAAATTATTATGAATGTTTAGAATTAGTTGATCCTATAGACCCAGAATATGTCAAAATTAATTTTGTACATAGTGAAATAACAAATTTGTTTCATAGTTTGTGTGAATAATATTTACAAGTTTATGGTCATTCGTTGAATATTAGTATGCCTTCCCAAAGTAGTTCGCAAAGCTCGCAATCATCTCTACGAAGTAGAGGCTTTAACCTGTTAGCTAGAGCGGGTAAAAGTCGTTGAACCAGTGGGACATGTTCATCATCTTCTCTAGCATTATCCGAGGCAGAACTATATTTAAATACTTATTTTGTATTTTTGGATAATGATAGTGATCTTGATGTTTTGCAGTGGTAGAAAGACCATGGAATTTTTTTTCCTATTTTATCTATTATTGTGAAACAAATTTTTTGAACTCCTGCTTCTACTGTAGCAGTAGAACATGAATTTAGTGCATGTGGAAACATGTTGGATGAGACTCGTTCAAGAATGACGTTGCAATCAATCGAAATTCAAGTTTACACAATCAATTGGGGATTGGCAAAACTAAGAGCACAAGAAAAAGATAAATCAAGCATCATCAACCATTTCTTTTCCGATGATGCAAGTATGCGACCACTACTGCAAACGAAGGGGAACAAACTGACTCTTAAAAAAAGGTAAGAGAACTACATAGACTTTGATTCTTATTGTAGTTTCAATAAGATACATAGGCAACTTAATCTCGATAAAATTAAGTGCAAGCAAAAATTATTTTTATCTTTTTTTAGTTTAACATTAAAGTTTAGCAAAAAGCAATTGATGAACACGGGGATGTAATTCCAGTTGTTGTACTTGTATACTTACTACTTAGCCACACAAATACACAATGATGCATGGTTTGATGAACTGAAGTTTTCCGGTTCCGGTTTTGGTTTGGCCATTTGAGGAACCGGAACCGAAACCTTGGTCATGCCTACCCCACGCCCCCCAACCCAATCGCTTGTGCAATACTCCAGATCAAGCTTCTGCGCACTATCATTTGTGCGCATATGTCCACCTCTACCAATTTGTAGTGAAAAACTTATACGATACAATGTCTTAATCACAATTCGAATATATGATTAAAATAAATCGTCCAACACGATTAATTTATTAATAAATAATGTTTTTTGTTGGCAATTATAACACCAACATTATATCTTAATTAGTGCAAGTTTAAAGAAAAAGCCACACAAATCTACTCATAATCATAACCATACATGCTCCTTTGATTTCTACTTTCATAACGCGCAATTGTGTCTGTCATGGTCATTTGCCTCTTCACATGTTGCGCATGTCCTTTCACCTCATTTTTTCAAACCGGCAGAAATCTCCCTTGCTCCTTTTAAATGCTTTCCTCAACCATTGGGAGACGCACGATGACTTGATCCACTGTGACACTACTACATAAGTTTTCAATTACTGAATGCTTGCCATGTCGCACACCGGAACTATCAACAACCACACCCAAAGACTCGTTTAACGCCTTTATTGCATTAGTAATGATACCCAATCGTTCTCAGTCATCACCTGCGAGGGATACACACTTGTGGAAATCTACCCACACCTTATGTTGTAGGGGGATATTGAGGTTGTCAACACTATTATTCACAAACTCTCCCCCACTTACTGGTTATACCCAGGCAGCGCGCGACCACTGTGCAAGCACATATGTGGCGGGGATCACCTCCATGCAAGCATCCTTAAGACCTTCGAAAGCGTGTCTGCACAATAGCACTACCCTTTCAAACATCTTACAAGTACACTTTATGCCATTTTCTTCACTGCTGTACTCGACCTCGGATTCACTTCCCCCAACATCGTGTATTACATAACATCCAACCATCCCTGATCAATAAACACTCACTAGACGGCAAGAGAAACACACACTTGCAATTTCGCCCTGAATTTCATAGAACACTTGTATTGTATATATTGCAGCATCATGTCATCACTATATCGTCAAGGGTGTTATCAACTTCGGCATATGCTATTTCGCCCTGAATTTCATAGAACACTTGTATTGTGTATATTGCAGCATCATGTCATCACTCTATTGTCAAGGGTGTTATCAACTTCGGCATATGCTTTTCGCATGTCGCATTTAGCTTCGCCTGCTCATGTCGTTGTTCATCAATTGCACTGTCATAATGGCTTAAGAACTCAACCAAGCTAGCGTGAGGACTTGTGCAACTCCAAAAAACACTGTTAATGGCCTCAAATCTAGAAGTGGTACGCAAATAACCACCCATACATATGTCCTAGAAAAACGCAAGGATCCACATCGCGCGCAATTCAAACATAAGTTGGAACCACCTGTGCTCGACAAGTCCAAAACGTTCCATAACAACATGCCATCTTAACTCGAACTCATCAATAGTTATTCGTTCAATGTACGTAGGAATTCGTTATCCTTGGCTAGAAGTGGTCCAACTTTCTCCGCAACTTTGGAAATTATATGCTCCATGTAGAATATGTGGTGTGTATGCTCAAATACTTGTGGTAGAGCTATTCTCAAAGCAGGGTCCTAGTCCATAACTGTGCAAATAGACACACGTCCCATTGCACGTTTGAAGTTTCTCAACAACCAAACGTAAGAGGCTACATCTTCGTTGGCAAGCAAATCGACACCAAACATCACACATCTTTTATGGTTGTCAAACCCAGTGAAAATGAAGAAAACGAATTAGTACCTGCAACGATACATTTACTTTGTTAAAAGCATAATCGGGTTAGCATGATATCTTTACCCATGCATAAAACCCCACATTGTGTAGCACACAGATCGCGATCAATCCATGACGAACTATAGGTCATTAAAAAAACAAAACCATGCACATTGTGTTAACTTTATTGGACTACTACTCACTTGTTTGTGTTTTACGTAGCGTCAAACGACATTACGTCCCCAAAACTAGTGTAACTCTCCCACGGGACACGATCCGTCCAAAATAACCTACAAAGTTGCTCTTCTGCATAGTAAAAAAAACTCGCCACATCGTTCCTGCCTTGTGCGGAATTTTTTGATAACCATCTGTGCATGTGCACCATCAATTAATCCCAACAAGTCGCGTTTTAAGTTCTTGAAATCATTACGCGTAGCTCCAATACTTGAGTAATCACCAACAAACTATCTGTACAGCTTGAACGATTTTGAAGGCCCAATGTTTGCTTTAACACAACCAGCAATAAAGTTTTGGTAGATAACATCCATGTTGGCTTTATCACAACTAGCAATAAACTTTTGGTGGATAACATCCATGTTTTGGTTCATCCGCATGAATAGCTTCGACACATCGCTGCACAACAGGTGGGTGTGGCGAATCTCCAACAAGTTCTTGGAAAAAAAAAACCGAGCTGGGCAACCAACCCTATTATATGCCTTATATCGCATGACCCCAGCAGCTTCATCATCCCCTACCCGCCTTTCGACACCCCCACCACGAACGACTTGTTTAAACCCCTGTCTTGAACGCACCAAATACCTCACAAATGTTTGACCAACTCTATCATTCTTTACTATGTTACGTCGAATATCAAACCCAACCATTGTAGCGTACTCGAAGTAAAACACCTCACCTTGCTCCGTTGTATCAAACCCCTGGCCGATGTATGTTGTTATTGAGTTTTCACAATTTGGTGCCCAATACTTCATGTGGTTGGGTGTGGAGTCTACTGTGCATTTCATTGTTGATTATAATGCATGGTCGTTAACTGCAATATTATATGAAACACACCCAATTAACCATAAATGAAAAACTAAGAACACATGTATGGGGCTAGTAGTAATGTGCACAGATCCAGTAAACAAGTTGCACACGAGAACCACCAAAAGAAAAACACTCTAAAATAATATCAATGCAATATAACACATAGAACCACAAAAGAAAAAATACTCTCTAAAATAGTATCAACGCAATATAGCAGATCATAGTTTTGGCAATAGCGTTGCCGACACGCTATAAATGCGACCAAAGCAATGTAGTAGATCAAATATCAATACAATTGTGGCAGGGACACCCAATTGCACAGACGCCCAAGTAAGAACCATTGGTTATGTAAGAACATAAGAACTAATCCAAGCCCTTGAAATTAATACAATCAATGGTGTAGATTAACAAAACATTTATAGGAGATTATTAACATAAATAATTAAAAAGGATACTAGTGTAATTTTGTCCAAGGCACCAATTATATCTAATATTATATTTCGGAGTCATTGTCATTTTTTGTCCTACTGTTATTGGGGCATTGTCAATTTTAGTCCACTTTATTAATTTTTGTCACATTGTAGCCAGTCTTATTTAATCATTGCCACTTTTAGTCAACCGTTAAAATTCTCGTCAAATGGCTGTCCAAAACAGGGGTATTTTCGTCTTTTCATGCTGTGGTCATCTCCTTTACCCTTTGTCGTGGTTTTCCTTACACATTTGTAGTCGTCCCTTTCTCCTTTCTAATTTACCCTTTGCAATTGTCCAAAATAGGAGACGCCGCATAGAAAGATTTAGGTCTCCATTGGATGAAAATGTGTAAGGAAAATCACTATACTACAAAGGGTAAAGGAGATGACGAAAGCATGAGAAGACGAAAATACCCCTGTTTTGGACGACCATTTGATGAGAATTTTAACGGTGGACTAAAAGTAGAAAGGACTAAATAAGACCGACTACAATGTGGCAAAAATTAATGAAGTGGACTAAAATTGGCAATGCCCCAATAACAGTAGGACAAAAAATGGCAATGCAAAATTCCAGGAAAGAAGATCACGAAGGAGACTAGTACGACAGGGATTCTGCGAGTGACACAACTTTTACGAAAAATACCCCCTTTCGGTTGGTGACTGCGAGAAATTTGTGTTCGTGTGCATCCGACATCAGACAAAAAGCCAAGCAACAATTGAAGTTTGCTGTTGTACGATGGTGGGAGACGGCCAAGAAGCTATTATTCCAATTCATATATGTATTCGAATATGGGTTTTGAATTCAAATCAATTCCTAACGATGGGTTTAGCATGCAATTAGTTGAAACACTACTTTTCACACTACTGTGTGTATACGCATGAGGGGTTGCGTCTGTTTTTTAGCACCCAACCGGGGGTGCCGTCCTGATTGTCCCAGGCAAATCGTGTGTAATGGCACACACCGCGTTATTGAAGTGCACAGAGTGGTGTGGTCTACTTTGTCCGTGTGAATGTGCCCTTCGCACCAACCTAAACTTCAAACACTTGATCACCCAATGTGCACCTACGTTATTACATGTGTGCAACATCCGCCTGGGAAAGCCATGACAGCTTGCACCTTGGTTGAAATGATTGTACCAGGCGGGGCTATGAAAGCAGTGGGTGTGCACGTTGGTTATAAAGTTTGTGCCCCACCGGTTATGTATATGTTGAGGTAATAAGTTCTGGTCCATCCACAAGTGAAGACAGCTCATTAGGGAATTCATCCGGGTGTTTGCTAAATATTTCTCCAGGTCCAACGAAGTACATGTCTCCAGGGTGTGATGAGTCAAAAAAGCCTTACGTGGGTCCACGGTTCAGTAGTTTGTCAAAAATATCCCAACCGTTATAACTTCCATTATCTTTTCCAACTATTGTTGCCATGTACATGCACCCATCATATATTTTCTTATCTTCATGCTAGACATTATATATTGGAGTACTATATAAGTTATTTCCTAAAATATAAATATCAAATTTATAAAAATGTTTTACATAATAATAATAATAAACATTATTATCATTACACAATAATATAAATATCTAAAATATAAATAAATCTAAGATATTAATATAAAGTACTAATATTGAACAACTATTTGCGCACATCGCGCATAAAAAAATACTATACTAATCTATACTATATATAAAAGCAATATCCTCCTCTAAAGTTTTCCGCCCAAATGTAGGGGTATTTTAGTAATATGGTAATTATTATTATTATGATAGAATAATAATAATTATTTAATCTTTATAATCAAATAAACGTATACTCTCAAATATTATAATTATTTATATCTTCACCTTTAATTTGTATGATTTAAATATATAATATAAAAATTAATCCGTGCAAATGCACGGGTAGTTTACTAGTTTCATATAATAAAAGAGAATTGTTAAAATTTTTGACGAATGATGAAATGTGAATTAGATACCATAATTGAGAACTAAAAATAACGGATTTTTAGATTGAAGTAATTGAGGACTAAAGTGGCAAAATAACTATACTAAGAGTACTAAATTTGCAATTAGTTAATGTAGAAAATTAGAAGTTTTGATGATATGCGACGTCGTATATATGAAGCGTTGCGCTAGACGGAATGTATTCTCGCTAAATGCCCAGCAACCACACTGGTATACAGCTCCCATCAAGCCGTTAAGAGCAAACCCTAGCCAGTTTCTCACCGATCCGCAAGAAGAAGAAGCGATCAGATCAAGATGGCGATGGCTGCTTTGAGACGCGAGGGGAGGCGTTTGGCCGCCGCTCCGTTCACTTCTCCCACCCCTCTCAATGCGCTCCGCTCCTCTCTTGTCTCTCCCTCCGAGTACGATTTGTCCTACGCTTCATCTATTTTTTTTCTCCTTTTTACAATTTAAATTGGACCATTGGTTAGTCTGTTGAGTGCTTTATGTGCTTTGATAGTTTGATCGTCGTTTTAAAGGAGCATGGAAAGTTGGGATCTTGGGCGTTTCTGTTGCCCATCTTTAATGTTTGAGAATCTGCAATGAAATTGCAGATAATTCTGATATTGTTTTCTCTGTTGAACACTAATGTACTTGTAAATGTTTTGACATTTTGTACTGATTAGCGCCTGAAAATTTGTTATTTGTGGTAATTCCGATGCAATGCTCTTTTATCCCATTTGACCAAAAGTTTTTAAGCTGTAGGCAGATTTTTAATAATTTAAATTGTGTTGTGCTATCCGTAAACTTGTTGAATATGAATCGTTGGAGTATTTTGTACTTTAGGAAATTTACTAGGGAGACAGTTCTATTGCATGATAATCAAACATTTATTCTGAATTTCTGCATATTGGATCTCATTATATGTCTACTTGGTCAGATTTTTCCTTAATTGTCTTACTCCTTTTCATTGATATTTTGTATGTGTACCAGACTCTGAGTATTTTCTCTGAGTTATTGCCTTAATTCTGCTCGAATTCCTAGTCAACATATATAGAGGAATATAGATGAATTGGTTTCTATCACAGGTTTATATCTATCATATCTGTTATTTTGTGTATTTTTTCCTTTTTCAATGAAGTTGACCCCTATATTATGCAGGGAGATAGGCTTGTCTGGAGTCCGTTCTATTTCTACTCAAGTTGGTAAGATGGATCTTTAGTTTTCTATTGGTCCATTTTCTATCTCTCTATGCATGGTCCGCCTTCATTCAAGTGCTCTGTTAATGGAAGAAGTGTTTATGTTGGCAATGGATTGGTGCAGTGAGGAATCGGATGAAGAGTGTTAAAAACATTCAAAAAATCACAAAGGCAATGAAGATGGTTGCAGCTTCTAAGCTTCGAGCTATTCAGACTAGAGCTGAAAATTCACGTGGCCTCTGGCAGCCATTCACTGCTCTCCTTGGTGACACTCCAAGTATGTGGATTTAATTTTCAGCATTTGCTTATTC
>CM008339.1:16826373-16842175 GCA_002525835.2 Ipomoea batatas
GAGCAAAGTAAATATATATAATTGAATATGTTTTGAATGTAAAGAAAAAGGAAAGTACACCAAATTTAGAGTGGTTTGGTTGGAGTTAATTCCAAATTTCCAATGGAGATCCCTTATCTTTCATGACACAATTCCACGTTAAGTCCCAAACTATCATTTTTGTCTTTAGTCATCATAGAAGTTTTGGACACATTTGGCCCTTCTTGGATCTTTTATGGCCAAAGTTCATTCTAGGCACGGATAAACCTGTCCAATTAGCTTATATTCTTTTCCAAAAGGCATTTATACAATATTAATGAGATAAAAGCCTTAATTTCTTTAACCTAAAGCTTTGTTTTTATTTTATTTTTTCTCAATCCAATAATGAAGCACAAAATAGAAATCTCATCTTCATCAACTATGTCGAGAATGTCTGTACCTCAAAATTTGAAATTTCTGTCTTGTAATAACAACATACGAAGTAAAATCTGAGAATAAAATTTGAAGTCTAAGCCCATCATTCTTAGGTCATTTTGCTTGTGAGAAATCACCTATACTTTCTTTTTTTTTTTTTAAATCTTTTTTGAGCCTCGATTTTTAATGGCCTAGCCTAACCCTTTGTTCACCTTGTCTGCATTCTCGTGAGATTTTTTTAAAAATTTTGAAACTTTTGAAATGGATGGTTTAGTTGAGAGGAACAAGAAAAGAGATGTGCAGTGTCCGTGCAACTTTTGAAATGGGGGTAACACTGTGTGAGACTGTCTTACGGGTCTCAACCCGTCGGGTCCGGTAAGATAATTTGGGTTATATTTAATTAATAGATTAATTCTGTTTGGGATTTTTTTTAACAACCAGATATGGGCTCTTTTTAGCCCAATTTTATTAATTCAGTTTATCAAATTTTCGCTTCATTTTTATGCATTTCTTGTGTTCTTCGCGTCAAGTGTCCGAGCAACAGAGAGCAGAGTTCCTCTACATTTTTTCATCTAATTTTCAAATTTTCTCATCACAAAGGTGGATTTTCTTCACAATCTCAGGTGAGTTTTTGTTGTTGATAGTTTTAATGTGTAAAATTTGCTAGGGTTTGCTATTACACTCCAATTCTTCTGGGCCTCGCGGCACACTCGTATTCTTCCTTTTCTCGCGGTCACCATTCCGTTTAATTTTTCAGAGTTTTGCGTTTGCATAGAAATTTCACCGCCAGTAACTGCTATCACTGTACGTTTGCGGCCGCAACTATACTTTCCGTTTATTTCGTTAAATTTCTAGCGGGTAACTGCTATTACTGTATGCTTATTATATTTAATTTCTCTCATGATGTTCTCCATTATAATAAGAAGTTTTTTGTTTGCATGCAATAAGTCGGATTTCGTTAGCCAGAGATATTTCGCCGCCGGTAACTTTGCCTATTAATCTCCGCTTCTTCAGTTTAATTTTTCGTGGTTCGTCGTAGGTAACTTCCTAAACATGGCCATAATCTTAATTTTGCTTTGCCACTTGCCAAATGGGAAAGTGAATCAACACCAGCATCAGAAATAAAAGGATTTTTCTCAGTATTAGCAATGAAATTGGTGCAAACTGCAAACTATACTCCCTAGTCTAAACTAGTTTAAAGAGACAAATTCTTGCAAGAAAACAGAAACTCATCAGAGAATGTAACACCTTTGAATACATCCCAAAATTAAAACATATACAAATTGCTATGCACGAGAGGAGAAGGAGATGTCTCATAATAGATCTGAGTATGATTCTTATTCATTTCCCTTCACCTTAAAACTCTGTTTCAAGTTTCAACATACAAGTCTTTCTGTCACCTTCAGGCTTTATCTGCCTTTCTATTAACACTTTATGCAGAATCAAATCCACAATCTTGGTAGTCCCATCACACAGCAACCGCTTCGGGCCTTTTGCTCGTTTTGATTCCTTTAATAGCTGCACATAGTACCCCGTTCCACAGCATAAATCGAAGTTGCAATGCGACTAAGAATCGTTCAAAATAGAGAAGAAATTAAAGATAACTTCATGCATCCTACCTGCTGCGTAATCCGGGGCTCCAAACACAGCTGACCCAGCAACCAAAGCATTGGCTCCGGCCTCGATCACCTGGACAAGATCGTCATAAAATGTCATTTGCGGGGATGAGAGTTCAAATTCGTTATTACTTACACACAAGAAAATATTAGATCCTCGACACTATCAAAGTGCAATTCCACCTTTAGAGCTTTTTTTAACCGAAATACTTCTGTTCGGTTAATGGTTAAAGGTTTTATAGAATTTCGGTTAACAGTTAATTCATTTCGAAAATATCGGTTAACCAAATTAATTAATTGGTTAACCGAAATTCTATAACTGAATAAATCAAGCTAGTTGTAACGAACTACACACAAGGAGAGAAGGATATAGTGTCAATATAGGTGGGTTACCTTGTAAGCATTGTTGGGACCGACCCCTCCGTCTACTTCGATCCAAGGGTTCACTCCCTGCAAAACAAGGGTTGGCAGCGTAAGTGCTTTCTAAGGTACAGTAAGCGGTGTAGATACCGTAACATTAAAAATACCCTCTCGGCGCACATCCTTCTCAAGTCTGAGATTTTCTTGACTTGGCTCTCGATAAAGCTCTGCCCACCGAATCCAGGGTTTACTGACATGATCAATACCAGATCGACAACTGTTGTGGCAACCAAAGAATTTCAGATGATTAAATTCCGTCCCTTTCGATCACATTATCCGAAATGTTAATTGAGTTAAATAATTGGCAATCTAGATTACAGAATATGGTTTCATTGCACTGATCAAATTTGAACTAGCAGTTTCCATATGACTTATTGTCAACTCAAATTCTAAATGCTGAAAAGAAATCCAATCCCTTACATTAGAACCAGACCAACTGTCCATGAAAAGAACAAATGAGCTTACCGTCAAGAACATAATCTATTGCAGTTAAGGGGGTTGCAGGGTTGAGAACCACTCCAGCTTTAGCTCCCAAACTCTTAATCTGAATCACAGCCAATCATGTATCACTGTCAGAAAAGATGGCCAAGAGAATATATATAGGGAAGGGTTCAGCCGTTCAGGTGAGAACAACTACCCTGTAAAAAGTGTGGACACATCCACACCCTCCATCATGAGAAATCAAAGGCTAGGATCTTATCATTACTAAACTTTCAAGTTTGCAATAATTATAAAATGAACTCCGTTCTTAAAAGTTTTCAATAATTATAAAATTGACCTTGCGTGTTTTTTTTCCTAAAATCCTCAACCATTGATAAATCTTGATGGAAGACTGGCTGAAATCAGTCCTCACATTTTACGGGAGGACACTGTTCTCATTTGATCTCGTCCCTATATATATATATATGTGTGTGTGTGTGTGTGTGTATTCAGGAACCAAGTGAAGCAGAGAGGCTGACAAAAATTTGCCAATGCTGACCAGGGTATAGAAATCTATTGCTTGAGATTATTTGATATTACAAGCTTTAATGCAAGCCATCATTTCCAGAAATTATGCTCAACGAATAAATCCAATAGACAAAGTAAACTAAGGGAAACTTCAGTAGTCTTTATAAATATTATATGGCACATATTTTCTTTTTCTTTCTAGCTTTATGAGGTGCAAATTGCAAAAATACATCACATAGAAGGTATTGATCAATCCTCTGAAGGGGTCAATCTAAACTAGCATAGTATCTTCATAAAACAAAAAAATCTCACTTGGTTTAGTGTACGGTGCAGATGAATTGTTGAAGATTGCTCGCAATGGACACTAACAATATCAGCACCAGCTTTTATAAAATCGGGTACTCTCTGTTCGGGCTCTACAATCATCTGCCACACTTGATTGTTAACAAAAGCATTTTCATGAAGGGAAGGTATCAAATAACTAGTAAGAAATGACCGACAAGACATACCAGATGCACATCCAATGGAAGGTCGGTAACGGGGCGCAAGGAGTCGACTATAAGAGGTCCAATGGTTATGTTCGGGACAAATCGTCCATCCATCACATCAACATGGATCCAATCACAACCCGCTTGCTCAACCGCTTTCACCTAGATGCATAGCAGCGTAAGAGTCAAATCTAACAATATATTAAGGCAAAAACTTGTGTGAGACGGGTCAGATCTGTGATTAATGAGGTCACAGATCCGACCCATTAATAAAAAATCCAACTCGTCTCACACAAGTGTTACCCATATATTAATTATACTAAGTAACCATCCACCTATTATTGCTTAGATAAATGCCAATCACGGCTTACTAGAATACAGGAACCTAGTATGAACAATGCAAAATGGACAAGGTAAAAACAGCTTCAAGGAAAACAGTTAAAACTACAGAGATTAACTAGCCATAATCACCAGATTTAGAAATATCGAATGAAATCAGACCTGCTCTCCTAGCTTTGAAAAATTTGCAGAAAGGATGGATGGAGAAACTATGATGTCACTTTTCGAGAACTTATCAACTCGAGAGCTAGCCTTCACCACAGTTCGAAATCCTTTCCTGTATTTACCACATAAAAGAGAACAATCATATCTCAAAAGGATTCCAGACCAACTGGAAAGCACACTGGAAGATTGGAGAAAACTGCCAGTCTTTCTTCCATGTAGAATGGAGTTAGTGATTAAATTTCACCTTTAGGATGATGAAGTACAATGCTAGGCTTCTATATTTGGATGCAAAAACAAATGTCGAGTATGGCATGAAGATGATCACTATATACATTGATTGGGAGCAAAAAATTGAGACATCATTTAAATAGAAAATCAACACAATGTTTTCATTCACTAAGATACACAAAAAGTGACGTAAATAGCTACTTGGTAGAAATCGAAAAGAAAGCCCACACAACTACAAGTCTACGCTTCATTATCAACATATTGTATGGTCACACTAAAGGTTTGAACTTCTATTTTAGAGGTTCAATCAAGAATATTATAAAAAACAACCTAAACCAATTATATATGATATGTATATATACAAACATAACAAGGCTTCCAATTCTCTAAAAAGTTTAGTCCCCAAAGCTCCAATATTTCTAGCTCCCAAACTAATCTGCACTATGGATACATTTAACAAGAAACAATCAAGCCAAAACCTATTAACTCAACACACTTAGTTTACTACCAAGTACCAATCTTATGATCACATATTACATTGGAACAACACAAACCCTAATACCCAATGATAACCATATCAACCCAGAATTGATAACACCCCAACTTGCATCACTGAACATCAAAGTTGAAGATTTTGAACTGAAAATTTTAAACCACTTCACTTTGTCGTCGTTCAATTCTAACTTCAACAAGTCCCAATAATATTAAAACAAGAAAACAATTACTAATGAAAAACAACAATTATCAACGAAAAACTTAATTACAAGAAATTAAAAAGAAAAAGAATACCTAGATAGATTGAGAGAATTGGAATTGGGAATCTGACGCTTAAGATTCCCGCCAAACCCATTAACTTGGGACTGTAAGAGAGTTGATGAGCCCAGAGAAGAAGCTGTTGCCATGAATTCTTCTTTCTTGTTTTACTTCAAAAATATTTTGGCTTTGAATTCAAAAGAGATAAAGGTGGGTGCTTTATCAGCTGGCCTCCCTTTCTCTCTCTCTCTCTCTCTCTCTTTCTTGAAACACCACAGGCCACAAGCCCACAATTCACAAGCCTTTGAATTTCTGGGAATCCCAGAATAGAAAGAGAGAGAGATGTGTGGATGACACGTGTCAGGTTGGTCTCCCCAGACTGGATTTTGCTTATCTGCAATGTTTGGCGCTCATTTGTCGCGAGTAGGGACCAAACGGAAAACGGCTGCATATCAAATGCCCAAAACGCTGTGGTGACGACGGAGAGGGCGAAAGGGAACGGGGAGACGAAACCTCTTTTTTATTTTATTTTATTTTATTTTTTTGAAGGTTATTTTATTTATTTATTTATTGTTGAAGAAATTTGACATTTTGCCTAATGCCAACCTAACAGGCTAACAATATTATGCAATAGTAATAATAATATCAATATTTAAATACACATTTTTAAAATATCAATTTATAACGAATATTACAATATTTAAAAATGATTTTTTGTTCTCCAAAAAAAAATGATTTTTAATTTTATTAAATTATAAAATATACTATGTCTTTTATTATTTTAAGTATCTGGTAAGATCGTAAGAATGTTACCAGAATATATTTGTAAAGAAGTACTGTAATTTTAAGAGTTGTATTGCATAGAATCTGTATCTATTCTGTTTTACAGAGGCTTGACTTTTATATTACATATAATATAACGGTTACATAATAAGTACAACGGCCTCTGAATAATTGTGACGCTCTCCTCATAATTGCCCTGACTCTCTATAACTGTTGCTTCTTTATGGGTCGGTACTCCAATAAGTGCGATGAGCTCTACTTAACCATTCCTCTCTTTTTTTTTTTTTTTCTTTACTTGATTCCTAACCGTTACTCTTTTATTGCATTTGACCATTTACATTAGGCCAAAATTATCAAGTCAGGTCCAGTACCTTGCCTATTTGTCCATTCATGTTATTATTATCAATCAAGTTGATTAGATAATTAATTTGATTGATAATCACATGTTTCAAGTTCAATTCCTCGTAAAAATTATTATTTTTTAATTTTATTTTTTACGTGTTAATATTTAATTGGTTCTAAATTTCCAATGAACATTAAAAAATAAAATCAATGCTATAAAAGCAAGAGCGTATTACATGATGAGTTTAGTCTTATTTTTTCATTATTTAGATTAGCAATCATTCTCAGGATCCACTGTAACCCACGTTGTAAGAAGCTAAAATTTAGTTGGCTTTCCAATCAGGTCAAGAGTCAACCTTTGCTTCTAGATGGAGCTTTGTGATAATTGATAAACAAGAATATTAAGGGTCAAACTTGTCAGTCTAACACAGTAGTTATTATTATTATTATAACTTAGAGCAAAAGCTTATAATGTGAAATTGATATTAAATGTAAAAATATGGTCAGAATTAAAAATAAAGTAATTCAGTTGTAAATCATAATGGTTGTCTTTGACGCCGTGCCAATGGATGGCAGAAAGAAAATTTATTTTTACAACCCGTTCAGTTCGCTAAAAAATATTTGAAAGAAATGGAATTCATATTCCATGAAAAACAAATTATTCAGAAAATAGATTTTATTGTTGGGTCACACTTGTGTGAGACCGTCTCACGGATCCTTATTCGTGAGACGGGTCGGGTCGGGTCAAAGCACTATGCAAATGTCATACTTATATGTGCAAATTTCATACTTATGTGCTCAAATATAACACTAATCAAGAATACAATTTTTGTTACTTATAAGAGAAAAAGTAATACATTTTTCGTAATAACTAATGTTGACAAGTGCTCCTTACTTATAAGGGCAAATATAATACTTTTGAGGAAAAATGTAATACTTTTAAATCGAAATGTAAAAGTATTGTATTTTCCCTTAAAAGTATTACATTTACCCGTATAAGTAACAAAAATTTTATTCCTGATTAGTATTATAATTGAGCATATAAGTATGACATTTGTTCATATAAGTGTTACACTTGCATCTTGATCCGACCCAACCCAACTCGTCTCATGGTGAGACGGTCTCACACAAGTTTTTGCCCACAAATATAGGTTGCTGGTTGCAAAGCTTTCTATGTTTATTTCCTTTCTCCTTGTATAAATCATTACTTATTTGGTTTTTCTATAATGCACAACAATGTTGGTAAATTCATTTTCAAAATGCACAGCCCGTTCTACTCCATTGCACACCAATGTAGGGGTGTTGCACTAAACCTTAACCTGCGTTGCACAGTTATAGTATATTGTGTTCGTGTTCATGTTCATGTGTCAGATATTTTTGGACGACTAACATTAATTGTTTAAATATGCTTTGTCATAACCACTGCAAAAGCAACTATTACAAAAGAATTCAAATTAAATAATAGATGTAATCAACCATTCTAAAAGCATCTGTTCCAATGTTTTGAAATAATTGAGATTAACCAATACCATTACAGAAGCAAGCATTCCGAAGTTTTACACCCTACCTTATTTGTTATCCTATGTTTTTTTTATTGGTTGTATACTATCTCCATCGTCCACCAGGTTTGTCACATGTTTGTCAACATTCTTATACCCTTTGCGTCTGCATACCAAATATTTTAGTGTAATTTCAGTATATCACCCTCCCTACTTTTCCTCACTGTGATCTGCCTCACATCAAAACCCACCACCCCTGCGCAATGCTTGTAGAAATGCATTCCCTCTTCTATTGTGCCAAAAATATGTTCTTCAAAGGGATTGAGTGTGCTTTCACATTCCGGACTCCAATACCCTGTAGAATATGGTGAAATCTCCAAACGGCACCCAATGCCACTATTGCTGTTCAATTCGTCCTCACCTGCATTTTTAAACGTCTATATCAAAATAGTCTTCACAAATAATTTAACTTTATGTTCTTACCACCTAACGGGATCATAACAAATACTCCAGTTAATCGTTAATCATATTTAAAAGGGCATAATTGCTATCGTGATGGCTCATGCTTTGTTGTATATTTTCAACTAGTTTTAGAATTTGTATTCTGCTGCCCTACTCCATAGGTCTTAGGTATAGTTGCACATTATTCAGTACTATGTTGCACATTATGGTCTATAGCTCCATAGGTCTCAGGTATAGTTGCACATTATTCAGTACTATGTTGCAAATTATGGTCTATAGCATTGCTAATTAACATAAAAAGTATTGCACACAGGTAGATGATAGCCAAACACTACACACTGAATCTCTTTTTGATTACACACAACTTTGAAAGCAGTAGCCATCACAGTCGCCTTATTCTGTTGTTGCATTTTAGGAATTCAAACATTGCACATAAGCTCCTACAACACTGCATTATTTTAAAAGCTCCACAAACCAAACCTTAGAGACTGTACGTAATTATGAATCCAAGACATTAGAATTGACATACATAGGATTAAGCCCACTACGTCTGATTATCTCAGGTATGTAATGTACAAAAACAGTAGCCGTCCAATCCTCTTTACGAGTAACTTTGTGGAATTTACGATCCAATAAACCAACATGATATTGTATTCGTTCGAACCACGCTTAATCACGGAAGAATACATACTTGATTGCATCATCTGGGCAGTCGTTGCACGTCGCCGAATCGCAGAATCCAAAACAGGGTAGCCTTGCATAGTCGTCCGTGAATTATGTAATAGTACTGGATGTGTCTCTGCAAAATAAATAATTACGTAATAGTAGATCATTTATGCATAGATCTTTTGAAGCAGCTATTGATTAGCGAGTAAATGATCATTAATAATATATTTCTTTTATTACTCCAACTTAGGTGGCCCAAGCTGAAAATCAAGCTCAACTACTCGGGTCTGAAGAGGAGTTTGAAGAGTTTAACTTAGCCTTTGACTCTTTGAGTATGGTTGCATAAGTGAAGACCAAAATCACTTGGGAAGTGCTCAAAAGTGGTAATCTAGAGAAAGACATCTATTTTTCATGTATGTTTAAAGACATGAGCTTCCTCAAGCTTAATGGAATTTTCAATTTTGTCTAATTCTTATGCTGAAAACAGAGTAGGTTAAGTCTAAATGGTTATAGCACTCAAAATGCCAAACAAGTTCACAATGAGATACAAGCTAGGAATACAGAGGAGAATCTAAAGAGGCTAAAAGATGATAGTGAAAAGAGAGAAGGCGTTAGTGCTACGCTTGTAAGCAAGATGAAGTATAAGCGTAAGGGTCATAACCCCAATAACTTTGATGGCAGGAAGATGGTGACACTTAGGGGGAAGAAGTGAGCATCTAAACATATGAGGATGGATATAGTGATAACAAAAGAGACTCAAATATCGTACATGTTACGAAATATTATTACGAAAATAATATTTCTGCAAAAAATAACAAGCACAAGAACGAAAGGGTTTTCTTGTAGGTGGTTAATACGAGTCTGAGTGAAACACTCTTTCCTTAAAACCTTATTTGTTACCCCCAAAGGTGCTAGGGGCGTTGTAACCTAGGTTTCTCAAGATAAAACGTAAATGGTTCAATGTTTGAGCACTCAAACAAAGGAACCCAGCGAACAAGAGCAAGGGATGAAACACAGTTGGCTAAGAAAGGAAGAAGAGCAGAGATTTTGAGAGCTGAAAATCGTAGGAGTTGATATGTCTTATAAAAATTCTGCTGCTTAACCAAGCTTTATATAAGAGTTGATGGTTTAATAGCATTTAACCATGTCATTAAAACTAATTATAAACCAGTCTTGTAACCCTGTAACCGCAGATCACCATTTGGGAATTAATTCGGATATTCAAAATTGGAATTAATTTCGTAACTAATGAATTAATACCTAGAGGTTGTGACTGGTTAACATATCCGAGTTGACCGAATGGCGAGGCGAGCCAACGAATCGTTATGGCCGAGCCAATGAACCATTACCGTACTAGAATGACGAGGCGACCCAACCAACCGATATGGCCGAGCCATTAGCGTACCAGAATGGCGTGGCGACCGTTACCACGAGTTGTTAGGCCAAACCATTCTGGTTACTCGAGTTATAGTGGCTCTAGAAAAACAATATTATAGACTATTAACTGGTCACCTAGAAGTGTCTCTAGGAAAACCAATTTCTTGATTGAAGGTGAACACAGGACACTAAGCATCTCTTCAAACCGATCGATTTTATGAAGCTCTCCATTAACAAAAAGCTTGCTCAAAATATCTTGAATGGACTAGAGAGAATGTGGACTTTTAAAGGTATGCATGTTCCATTACAAATGCATTTTTTTATGATGTTGTCTTCGAATATTTTGAGCATGCTGAAATGGATATAGTGTGATAAAATCAGGCCCTTGACATTTTTATGTGAATTTGACAAGAATGAGACAAAAATGTGCAGGAATGAAGAGGCGGATCAAAACGTGTAAAGTACTAATCTAATTACCTTCTTCTCATTAGGGTTTTTGAGAACAAGGTAATCAGGTTACCTTCTTTATCAAAAAAAAAAAAAAAAGCTAACAAGTTTCAGATGAGAGAGAAGAAGGTGTTCTCAATACCTTCTTCTCTCTATTTCTATTTGTCTTTAGTGTCATGTGGGAGGGAAACTTCTCTCTCCTCATTTATCCACAAATCAGGCCATTTCTACGGGAGGGAGGGAGAAGGTAGTTCCACCTACCTTCTTCTATTTTTATTTCCTTTTTTTTTTTTTATAAAAAAAAATATGAAGACTCTCTTTATTTCCTTCAAATTTGTATCCCCTCTCCTTCAAGTATAAATGCCTCTTTCAAACATGGGGATGGAGAAGATGAAAAATATATAAACATTACATCATATCATTGCTTTCCCCTTGTAGCCCACATCGGAAGCAATAGACAATTGCAATGAGCACCATTATCGGAATAGTTGTTGTTGTTGTTTATTACAAATTGTGCAGTGGCAATTATTATTATTATTATTATTATTATTATTATTATTATTATTATTATTATTATTATTATTATTAGGAGTACCGTAGATACTACTAGTTGTTATTATTATTATTATTATTATTATTATTATTATTATTATTATTAGGAGTACTGTTGATAGTAGTAGTAGTAGTCCTTCAAACATGGGGATGGAGAAGATGAAACATATATAAACATTACACATAAACAAGACATGGCTTTGTAATGTGGCTCACATGGCTTTCCCCGAGCCTCTTCATTGAATGAAAATGTGTAAGGAAAACCACTGCAAAGGGTAAAAGAGATGATCAAAGCATGAAAAGACCAAAATACCTCTGTTTTGGACGGTAATTTGACGAAAATTTTAACGGTGGACTAAAAGTGGCAAGGACTAAATAAGACTGGTCGCAATGTGACAAAAATTAATGAAGTGGACTAAAATTGGCAATGCCCCAATAACAGTAGGACTAAAAATGGAAATGACTCTAATTATTATTATTATTATTATTATTATTATTATTATTATTATTATTATTATTATTATTATTAATGGTATTAGTTATATATAATCAGTAGGGTAGTTGTGTAGTCTAGTTATTATTATTATTATTATTTAATCAGTAGGGTAGTTGTTGCCAGTTGTTGTTGTTGTTGTTGTTGTTATTATTCTTATTATTATTATTACCATCTCTGCACCACAGTCGTCGTCGTCGTCATCATCATCATCGTCATCGTCGTCGTCATCATCATCATTAGTATTCATTGGTATTAGTTATATATAATCATTAGGGTAGTTGTTGGTGCATGTTGTTATTATTATTATTATTATTATTATTATTATTATTATTATTATTATTATTATCTGTTCATCACAGTTATTGTTATTATTATTATTATTATTAGTTATATATAATCAGTAGGGTAATTGTTGTTGTTATTATTATTATTATAATCATCATGAATAGTGCCAATATGATAGGAACTTCCAAGTCCTCTTCATTTTCATAATCATCATGAATAGTGATGCGTGCATCATTTTTTGGGGAAAATTTACCTACAAAATAACAAACTATATCAAGTAAACTAAAGAAAGTAATTAATTACCAAGGACCTTGTGGTTGAGTGGCATCAAACCCTTCCCTTTATACGGGAGGTGGTGGGTTTGAGTCTCAGTGGAGGCCACTCTTGTGCTTCAATAGCTTGAGAAAGTAGTTATGAACAGATACTGCATTTGAGTACATTTATTAGTGCAGCCTACTACGATGAAGATGAAGATTCACCAATCTACCACAAGCTGATTCTAAAGCAACAGTAGAAATGTGAATAACTATGTCCTTAGCAATCTTTTGCAACACTGGATAGCAGAGTCCAACACCTCTCCACCAAACTAAAATATCAAAGTCATTAGTTAATAGCAAGACTTTTTCCTCCAAATATTGATCCAAGTCTGATTTTAAGCCCTTTGTTTTAGAATTATTCAAATAGGACTTAAATCCCGAGAGAAAGCAATCTCCTTCATTCCCATCCTCATTTGTAACATTAGATGAATGCTTGGTGATTTTGCCAATATGATAGGAACTTTCATACTCATGCAACAATTCATAACAGTTTTTTTAACCCTTATGATTTCTTCTGCAGCTATTTCTCCATAGAATTCCTCAAAGAAATAGTCAATTATCTTAAACTTATATCTTGGATCAAGAATTGTAGCTACTACCATAATCACATGCATTGATTCCCAATATTTTTCAAACTTTGCTATCATATTTTTAGCCATTTTTGCCACATCCAAATCATAAGATTTCACCTAACTTCTCAAAGAGAATTTTTTTTTTGAATATTCTCAAAGAGAATTTGATCTCACACATTAAGGGAAAAAACACATTAGTTGTTGGGTAATTCTTCCATGAAAATGCATTTGAAGCTTTGTAAAACAACTTCAATTTCTTACACATTTCTTCAGCTAATTCCCAATCTTCTTTTAGTGGTGCACAAGCAAAAAGAGGTTCCCTTTATTCCAAACATCTTTGTATTCCAAAGCAACACTAAGCATTAGAAATGTAGAATTCCATCGGGTCTTGCAATCAAGCACTAATTGCTTTGAATATTCAATTCCCAAATGTGTTGCATTTTCTTTAAAAGTTTGTTGTCTTTTTGGTGTGGCTAACCCCGGACCCATAATCTTTAGCCCGGACCCATAATCTTTAGCCCATCTTGAACAATCAAATTTAAAATGTGTGCAAAACAACGCATGCGAACTAACTTCCCACGCAATAAAAGATGGCTAGGATTTAGCTTGGATACAAGGAGTTCAATCATACCATCATTTGTTGAACAATTGTCAACAATCAAAGTTGACAACTTTCTTTCAATATTCCAATCAAATATACATTTCAACAATTCTTTCGAAAGAACTACCGATGTATGTGGACAAGGCACATAAATAAACCTATCAATTAAAAAAATGCACACCAAATAATGTAAGAAATTGCACAAAAAATAATATAAGAAATAAATTATAAGATTAGTTTAAGTAACATGCCTCATAAGCAAACTTTGCAAACTCCAATTGTTGTCAATAAAGTACACAGTGATAGCCATGTAGCCTTTCTTTTGATTAGATGTTGTCCACATATCTGTAGTTAATGCTACCCTACTTGAGTTTTTCTTCAAAATGTCCATGATGTTGGCCCTTTCCATACCATAAATCTTCATTATATCACTTCTAATTGTATTCCTAGAAGGAATCTTGAATAGTGGTTGAACAACAGATGCAAATCTTCTGAAACCATAATGATCAACCATTGAAAGTGGGTATTCATGCATGATTGTCATACCTATTAGAATATGCAGTGGTAGCGTGATGAAGAGATTAACAAGAACAGAGAAAGGAGAAAGTGTGTTATTGAGCAGAATGAAAACTAAAATCTGTTACAGTGAAGATACGACTTATATACACAATGCTATGGAGAGAAACGGGTTACAACCTCAAAGCAATATGAAATGACTCTATTACCCTTCCTCCAACAATACCTGCCAACTCCTTCCTGTAAGTTTCTTGATCAAATGTGTAATTACTTATACACATTTTTCCATCAGCTTTCCATTGATGTTGCAATAATGTTTGCTGCCTCATATTTTTGAAGGGCTTCATCTTGCACACCTTATGATGTTCATGAAGATGCTTTGTTCCATTTCTTCTTTGTGCTCCAAGAAGTTTCTTGCAGTAGTTGCATTCTGCTTTATCAACTCCCTCAACATTGATTTTTTTAAAGTGTTGCCAAACAACTTATCTTAATCGTTTTTCACCAACTTTTGCTTCATCTTTTTTTTTTTTTGGATTAACGAGGTAAACCCCACTTCTGACTGTGTGAGTAGTGAGTAACTTTTGCTTCATCTTCAAGAGTATTACAAGTCATTGGAGTTTCAAGCTCAACATGTTGAACAGGAGGGTCAGTTGAAAATTCAGCTGGTGAAGAATTATCAGGTTCCACACGTTGAGTTGGTGTATCAGAATTGAAACCTTCAATTCCTTGAGAAGTAATATCACCATTCATCATATACACAACCAATAAAAAAAATTGAATAAATTGAACTAAAAAAATGAAATAGAACCGAAAACAGAACTAAAAAAATAAAAGAGAACTTAAAATGGAACTTTAAAAAAAAAACAAAAAGAGAAGCCACAAGATTACAAGAACACATAAATCAAATTAGAAAAGAAAAACAGAAGAAAAATCATTTTTTTTGTACTAGCAAACCTGGAAAATGAAAAAAGAGAAAATGCCCTTTTTTATTAAGATTATCTACAGTAAAACTGGGTGGTGGAACTGTGGAAGTCATATGAAAACAAAAAAAAATGGAACTAAAAAATGAAAAAGAAGCTACAAGAACACAAAATAAAATAAAACTAAAAATCAAAATGAGAACATAATGTCATTTTTTGTGCTAGCTAACCTGGAGATCTTTTCTTCTTTCTGCAAATTTATTTCTTCTTTGCCTTCCGATCTTCTAATTCTTTTTGTTTTGCTAATTGCTACTCTGCTTTTGATGTTTCATACCCTTCATCATTTTGGCTTATTTTGCAAGCTATCAAATGGAAAGTGAAAACAGAGTGAAAGAAACCTGTTTTCTTTATCTATGACGTATCTTGTAAGCTAGAGACTGAAAAGTCTATTTTATTGGGAAAATAGAAGATATCAGAAGTTTTTTTTTTTAAATTTTATAGGTAGAGATAAGAGATCTAAAAGATTATCTATGATCATATGTGATACATAATTACTATTTTACCACCACATAGTGGTCTCCCATTAATTAAAGATAAAACTACTAGTATTTTGTTAA
>CM008339.1:16842798-16857443 GCA_002525835.2 Ipomoea batatas
GAGTGTTTTGGGCGGGAGGATATTGTTTTTATTAATAGTATAGCTTGCATTGTAGGGAAATATATGTACTGTATTATTACGATTAGTAATTTTAATCTAGAATTGTATTACGAATAGGAACGTAGGGAAAAATAGATTTTATAAGGAATTGTATTACCATATTTTACTGTACAATTGTATTACGAATACAAATTGTATTACCATTTTTACAATATTACGCAAACCTTAATAGTATAGGAGTGTTTTGGCCAGAAAGTTAAAGTTGAGGATATTGTTTTTATTACTAGTATAGATTGCATTGTAGGGAAATATATGTACCGTATTATTACGATTACTAATTACTAATTTTAATCTAGAATTGTATTACAAATAGGAACGTATGTGAAGGATGCTAGTTTTGCGTGGGTGAGTGTTGAGGTGAAATGAGGTATGTGGATGTATGTGTAATGATAAAATGAAGAGTCAATAACTCCCCGAGTGTCGGTCTCGAAGGAGGGACGTGGAGGTGCGTCAAATGCGAATACTTTCAATCAATTGAATCATGTGATGCAATGAGTATGGGTGGTGAATGCGGTGAATGGTAATGGTGAGGTGTAAATGATCATAAGGTAGTGAAATGTGAAGTATAGGAAATAAGAATAAGATATGAGAAAACAAATATAAGAAAACAAGGGATTGGATCGTGTTCATCTATGTTGCATCCTAGTGTGTCTCAAGTAGTGGATAAATGGTGCAATGATGTTTGCTATTCAATGGTGTGTCTTCTTAGTCTTTTTCCACCTTTGTGTACTAGGGCATATTAGGCTTAGGAGTGCCTTTTAGCAACCAAAAGCCCTTAGAGACATTTTATCAAACAACTTAGCTACACACTTTCCTACTATTCCTAATATGAATTTTATAGGATCTATGATTGCCACAAAGCTTCAATCTCAACTCTAATCAAAACCATGATAGAATCAAGAATTCAATCTCTCAATAGATTAGCCAAATCCATATAAGATCTCATCAAAACAACAATCAATAGACAAGAATAAAATTTTCCAACAAACAAGGCAAGTAAATCCACAATAAGAATTAGGTTCATCACACTAGCAACATAGCTTCACACAATCCAAACCCTCGATTAAACCAGTCACACATAATCAAGAATTCAAGATCAAAAGCTAATTCAATCTAAGAACAAGATAAGAAAAATAGATAAGATTAAAATAGAGATCACCTAGTAAATGAAATGGGTTCTTCAATCCAAGCTTCAAATATTCATTTACAAGGAGAAATTGCAAACCTAAACTATCCTAAAAACTAAGAAATGTAGAGGAAAATGGAAAATGGGACTTAGGAAATCCAGAACTCTCTGAAATTCTATCAAGTCTCCTTAAATAGTCTCCGAAATTTCGCCCTAAAAATATTTCCTCGCAGTGTTCCGTTCACGCCACCTTCACGTGTGAAGGCTCGCATGGACAACTACTAGAAAGTGTTCACGCGACCTTCACGCGTGAATGCTCCTTTCCGAGTCCTTCGGGGCTCCTGTCCTGCTCGTTTCGCTCATTCCTTGTTCCTAACGGCTCCCGGGACCTCCGAAATGTCTCAATTTGTACCAAAGGTAGCTTTGTGTGTGGGTAATGAATTTAAAGCACAAAATATCACAAGATTACCACATAAGAATGCTAAAAATGCTATAAAATACTCCTATTTATACTCAAATATATAGGTGTCTTGGGAGCTTATCAGTAGGAAAGAATATATTTTATTAGGAATTGTACTGCCATATTTTAATATACAATTGTATTATGAATAGGAATTGTATTGCCATATTTTACAATATTACGCAAACCTTAATAGTATAGGAGTGCTTTGGGCGGGAAGTTAAAGTTGAGGATATTGTTTTTACTAATAGTATAGATTGCATTGCAAGGAAATATATGTACTGTATAATTACAATTACTAATTTTAATCTAGAATTATATTACGAATAGGAACGTATGGAAGAATATATTTTATTAGAAATTGTATTACCATATTTTAATGTAGAATTGTATTACGAATAGGAATTGTATTGCCATATTTTACAATATTACGTAAACCTTAATAGTATAGGAGTGTTTCGGGCGGGAAGTTATAGTTGAGGATATTGTTTTTATTAATAGTATAGATTGCATTGTAGGAAAATATATGTACTGTATTATTACGATTAGTAATTTTAATCCAGAATTGTATTACGAATAGGAACATAGGGAAGAAATATTTTATAAGGAATTGTATTACCATATTTTAATGTACTATTGTATTACGAATAGGAATTGTATTGCCATATTTTACAATATTATGCAAACCTTAATAGTATAGGAGTGTTTTGGGCGGGAAGTTAAATGAGGATATTGTTTTTATTAATAGTATAGATTGCATTGCAGGTCTGACTCATCCTCTTCTCGCTTCCCTAACCTGGCCTTTCATCCACGGTAGTTAATCGTTTCAATGTTATGTTCAATCACTCTCAATCTAAGATCTTCAGCTGCCTTGTCACCTAAGGAACCACCAAGCATATTCTTTTCATTATCAAACTCATCCTTGAACGCGCCCCACAAAGCAATCCATTGAATGACCTCCGACCGACTGGCTTACCACCGGCCAACCGTCACCATGCCATCCGATCTTCCTTCGAGCCTTCTCCTCCTCTTCCTAGATCGCATCTTTCATCCACGCTAAGCTTTGAGTACCGAGCCTTAGTCTCTTTACTTTACTTGCTGCATATTTACTCTTGCATGATTATTGTTGACTAACCCATCTAGTGTTTAAGCTTGTCTATAAGGGTTTCATAGTTCTTACGTGTGCATGCAAAAGATTTTCAATAAATATTTTACTTAAGTTATTATAAGTATTTCTAGCATATTGCATGTACTGAACATTTCATAAAAGCTTCATATTTTCAAAGTCTTTAGGTTTTCAAGCAAATTGACAATTTGGCCTGGATCTTGGAGATCAACTCTTGATTGATTGAAGATTTGATTGTTAATTGCAATTGTGATTGAGCTAAGTATTCTCCTACAGTTTCTCATTCTCTTATTTCATAATTCCATCTCTTACTTGTTCAATTGTAGTTGTGATTAGGAAATTTGATTATAACTTACTTGCTATGGTGTTTGTGTGATTATAATTGCAATTAGGAAGTGAATATATGTTGATTGATTTGATTCATGATGGAAGTGGATTTTTGTATGGACTTATATGTCATTAGAGCCCAACCATGTATGAAGACTAGGAGTAGTATAGTTGTCAAGGAATTGGGACTATACTCGAGCCTCTATCCACTTGCATTTGCCATCCCTGCTCCAGGAGGAGGAAGCTCGGAATAAGATGTAGGCAAAGTTTTTGATAAATTGTCTCAAGCTTAACTTATCACTTGGGTGAAGTTCTACTACTTGATAGGCCAAGGAAACCGGTATAGACATTAGCATTGGCAAACATCTTCCTTAGATCCCTATTAGCACATATTGTACTTCCTACCTAGGACACTATGTGGCACCCATGCAAGGAAGGAATAATCCAAGTCCCACTTTTACTTCATTAATTCCTTAGTTGATTGTTTACGTACTGCTTGCTCTCTAGTTTACTTCGATACTTGTTAACTTAATTGCCTTTGTAATTGTGATACTCGATAGCTCTTGCTCACACTTGTACCTAGCTTCTTGTAGGTTCTTGTTTCCCTTGTACTCAACCAGGGACAAATCCAAAAAATTATGTGAGTGGGGGCGTAGATGCGTAGTTCAAATGACTTTACAAATGTCAATGACAAAATATCAAGCACTTATAATATTATTCAAATACAAATAAATACATTATAAATACATTATAAATTAGACTGCATGGTAGTTAGGGGCGAAGTCAAAACTATACTCGAGTAGGGCCTTAGGGTGAAATTTTAAAACACTTTAAAATGTTTTATAAAAATATTTATGACAAAATATAAAACATAATCAATTAGATAAAATAGTTTGAATATACAAGACATTATATTCATAAATACTTCAATTTTAATTTTCTTTTAAATAGATCAACTTTAATTCTAAATTAGTTTGAATACAATGAAGTATAATATAAACTTATGGACTATATTAACTAAATGATGTTAAAAAAACATTTAATTTATTGAAGGGCTGGAAGATCTAAAATAAAGAAAAGAAGCTAAAATATACAAAATCGGTGTTAGTGGGATTTAAACCCATGCTATTTCATGTCATATCCAACATTACAACCAACTAAGATACTTAATTCTTTAATAATTTGTACATAAATATTGATTTTTGATAAGCGCCAAGAATAGTTGAGTTTAGGGTCAGTTTAAGGACATTAATGCTCGGTTCTGCACGCATTTGTAATCATTTCTTGCGCAATAAGACTATGATGTGATCAAACCTGCAAACTCCACTTTATATTGTGTTTCAAAGTCATTCCAGTAGGACATAATAGGACCCAAGGCCAAAAGAAGGAACAGGTGGAGAAGCAAGCTGGCAGAGGATGATCCACGCTTCCCCCACGCGTGGAGATGGCGTGGAACATTTCCAGTAGGGTTTCACGCCAGGCCTCCACGCGTGGAGCTGGCGTGGACCGGGTCATTAAGGACGATTTCGAGATTTTGACTTTTGAAGGACAATTTAAACCCTTTCCCTGCATTTTTTAGGGGATCTCCCAATTTAGTTTAGATCCGATTATAATGGTTCTCTCCCCTTTGGGGGAAATTCCCCACAATCCCTAGAGTTAGAATTCTTAGTTAGGGGTAGATCTAGCTAGATTGGTGCGTCGACAATGAAGATGTAATAGATCTCTTGAATTGATTAGGATCTCTACTCTAGTATTGTTTTTGTTAATTACATTGTTATTTCCATTTGATTTCCTTGTTATTTTCTATTGCTTTGTTCTTTGATTTGAATGATGCTTGAGTAGATTAGTTGAGGGGATTGATTGCCTCATATTAGCTCTTGTAATTGATGATTAAAATTCTTCCATTCGATTGTGAAAATGATGAAGTAGGGTGCTACTCTTGTGTGGTTCATATTCTTCATGATTTGCTTCTATTTATGTCCGGGGTATATAGTAGACTTAGTGAAAGTGTGTGATTACGCGATAGCGGGTCCTCACGAGTCCAAATCATCCACATCCCCACCCTCTATCCAGAAGGATGAGGTCCGGGAGGAGTGGTAGACCACATGTTCGACGAAATTCCCCAACCGAATGAGGACTTGGGAGTCCGAGTGTGACGCCACTCGGTGATAGTACCGTGGGCTCCCGTGATTATGCCCGAACCTCATTTACTACAATTACCATAGTGCGGTCAATTGCATAGGCTAGTTAAGGCATTCAACCCCTTGTTATTTTAAACCATTTTCTTTAGATTCACCATTGCAACCCCTTTACCCATGATTCAATTGTCCCCTAGTAATCCTTGTAACTCTTATCTCTTATCCTTCTAAATGCCAACACTACTTCAACTCCAATTTGTCATCCTTGAGAATACGACACTCAGGGGAACTTCTTCCTCGTTTTACCACCTTCACTCTACCTCACACTAAACAACATCAATTTTATACACTATTTTACTACTAATGTGTGTGTATACACACACACACACACACACACATACATATATAGAGTAGAGTTTAGGTGTTGTCGCACCTTAACACACAGTCAGTGCGGCCTCACCACTAGGTATATAAATATACACCAAACAATGTTAAGAAATACACAACACAATTATGCACCATCAGGTACGCATCACCAAAAAATGTACCATTAAGTATGCATTAAAGCATCACATAGTGTTTGGAAATGCACAATTAGGTGTGAGGAGTTATGGTGCATTATTTTGGATGTGTTGTATGTTTTTTGACGTATTTGTGCATTTTCATTGTTGTGCATTTTCCTAACACTATTGGTACATTTTGTTAACACTAGTGGTGTATATTTTCAAGTGGCCGCACCGACTACACCGGAAGTCGCGATCGCATTTGAGCATCCTTGAGATTCGACATCCCGAGAAATCTTCATTCGTCAACCTACTTTCTATGAATTGTCAATTACATTGTTTGTTAATTTCATATCTTCAATATCATTTTTGTAAATCTAGTGTTTGTTTTTCAAAAATGTTTTAATTGTTGAATTGTTATGATTCATTTTATGGTTAAGAATTTGTGGTCATAGCAAAGTATATAAAGTATATGGCCATAAAGAGAAATTTTAGGTGGTAAATATTGACTAGATATTTTTATATGAATGTTGCAATTTTTAAACGAATTGGAATTTGTCCTTTTCATTTATCATTAAAAAAGGACATGGTTCATTGGTGAAGACTCAATTGTTTTTAAATGCGAATATGAAGATTGAATATTATTATCTTATTAATAAAATGTACAAGTATATTACCATTTCTCCCTTTTTCTTTTCTTCTTTTAAAATTGAAAAAAAGGACAATAATGTAGCACACTTTGCAATAATTGATGTATTGTTTTTCTTGTACTACTTCCTCTTATATAATATATATACCTTGTGATGCATGTTGATTATTTCCCTTCACTTATTTTATAACTTCACTAACAAAAATTAATAACATTTTATTTAATTATTTTTCTTGAAGGAACTTTTGTAGCCACCTAGTTTAATATTTGTTAACACATAACTAAGCAGAGCATTCAAAATCTGTATATGTTTAAGTTGTAACATATATATGTATAATGTGATATTTGACTCCCATTAACTTATGATTAATAGCTTGTGGTAAGTTGTACAAACTGTAGTAAGATGTTTTGGAACTAATTAAGGAACGAAAGATGGATGACACTGATTTATTTGGGAAAAAATATAATCTATGAATACATAATCTTCTGAGTAAGTGAAGTCATGGTCGTTGACTATTAGCATTCTTTTCACATGCTAATAATTACTTATTTTCGTGTTTCATTTGGCCATCGATGAATAAGTTGTTTAATTTTAGTTGGCCATACATGCTTTTTTTTTTTAGAATAAAAACTTAATACATTAAATCAGAAACCAGAATGTTCGCAAGAAATAAAGGAAGAGATTACAACCACTCCACGCAACCTGACTCGGAAACGCCTTCCCGGGCTAGAGCATGGGCATCATGATTTGCAGATCGCCTAGCAAAACAAAAAAAAAATCATGAATCTGGGATGCAGTTTCTTTTACATCATCAATAATAAAACCAAAAGAAGAATTAAAAGATTCAGATGATAACGCATAAAACACAAGTTGGAATCAGTTTCAACATCCACATCACCAAAATCCAATTCCTTCAGCCAGCTATAAGCTTCTCGGATGCTCACCGCTTTCGCCTTTTTGACATTGAAAGACCCCACACAAGTCCTAGATTTTGCTGCAATGAAACAGCCTTCATCATCTCGAACAATCCAGCCCATTCCCCAATACCCACCCAAACACATACTACCCACCTCCATCACAAATTCATGAAGAAGGCAATGCTTCACACCTTTATGAAACACCACCCCCCATTTTGTATTTTACCCATTCCAATCCTTGTGATTACCTCCCACCAGCCACGGGCGAGATTAAGATCTTAAAAGAAAGGATAGAAACATTCACAAAGATGGCCAAGGAGGACACAGCTAATTTAAAAGCTGAAATCAAGAGCGAACTGAAGGAATATCTTGTTACCCTCCGGGAGGAAGGTCTTCCATTAGAAGAGATTGAAACGAAAATGCTCTCTATGATGGAGGAGCTCATGAAGACAAACTCATTACGGGTTAACTACCCCATTATAGATGATCTCTCGACTTTTGAAGTCAATCCGAGGGTTGTACATAAGGATGAAGCTTGAATTACATTTTTTAAGAGAACCTCCCTACCGGCGCGGAACAAGAATTTTGAGTTCCAACTTTAGACCTTGTTCATAATTTTCCCTTTCCGGAAGCCTAGAATTTCCTTCTTACGCCTGCCAATCAATGATGGGAGACCCAAATATTTGTCTGAAGTATCTCTCTCACAAACACCTAGCACCATGGCCACCTCATTTCGGACTTGCTGGTGTACATTTGAGTTGAAACGGACCATAGACTTGTCATAATTTATCTGTTGACCTGAGGCTTTCAAATAGTTATCCAAGACCCAATTCATCATTGCACTCTCATTAGGATTTGCACGGAAAAAAGAAGAAGAAGGAAACAGTCATCAACAAATAATAAATACGAGATTGGAGGTGCTCCTCTAGCAACACATATCCCGTGTAACTAGGGAATACATTATTTTGTTATGAAATAATAATGCATGCTTGCCATATGTCTTATTGTCTTTTATATCCTCCTTTTTACTTTCCTAAGAGTGGAAGGATTTGTTTTTCCGCCTGCTCAAATTGCCTTTGTGTTAAGTTATATTTCTCAAAGTAGCACATCTATACTATTGCCAATGCAATATCCTGGTCGATATGCAACATATGTTGGATAACTAAGTTATTTTGAATTGCAACATTTGCTAGATAAGGGAATTTTCCTAAACTACAACAAATTCCCGAAAACCTAGTAATCTTGGTTCCATAAATTTTTATTCTCAAACGACAACTCTTTTACTTAGCACAATGAATAATAAGTAACTAGAATGTATAGTTTGAGGATAAAATTGTATAGAATGAGAATCATTAAGTTGTTGTGAAGGAATGTTGCAATTTGGCAAAATTAGATTGTTTAGAAAACATTGCGTTCCCTCCAAGACGTTGCAATTCATAATAAATTGATGGTCCAACAAATGTTGCATATCAACCAGGATATTGCATTGGCAGTGATATAGATGTGCAACTTTGAGAAATATAATTTGGCACAAAGTCAATCTGAGCAGGTGGTAAGGATAAAATCAACCGTTCTCGGAAAAGAAAAAACCAATTTATGAAAGAGAATAAGACATATAAAAGACACATATTATTCATAACAAAATAATGTATTCCTAGATTACATCCTCAAAAAAACATTCATAGACACTTGTAAGAACAACTTCTGCAAAACATTGAACAACTTATTCATTGATAGTCATATCAAACACCAAAATAAATATTTATTAGTAAGTAAAGAATGAGAAATGTCAAGATCACCATGACTTCACTTCCTCAAAAGGTTATGTATTCATAGATTGTTTCACTTTTAGAGAAATCATGGCCATCCATTCTTTGTCACTTTGTACCATAGCATGTCACTATTGTTGGTACAAATTACCACAAGATTTTAGTAATAAGCTATTGAGAGCCAAAATATCACATTCACATATATAAGTTACAACTTAAACATATTTATAAAGATTGTGAAAAGTTCTACATAGTTATGTGTTAATAAGTATTAAATCATCCTTTCAAAAGTAATTTATCATGTTGCTACAAAATTTCCTTTATGTAAAACAATTAAAAAGACCGCGACTAATTTGTGTTAGTGAAGTTATTATAAAATAATTGAAGGATACCATCAACATGCATTTAAAGATATTTTATATAAGAGGAAGTAGCACAAGATTAGCGATGCATCAATAATGGCAAAAGTTTTACATTAATGCCACTTTCTTTCAATTAATCAAGAAGAGAAATTGCCATATACTTGTACAGTTTATTAATAAAAATAGAAAGTGTTCAATCTTCATATTCGAATTAACAAACAATTGAATCTTCACCATTCAAACTTGTACTTTTTCTAAACAAAGAGTTAATACCTGCTGGGGTCCTTCGGGTATAGTGACGCTACCATGTTTAGTCCAAAACTTTCAATTAAACCACTTGCGGTCCTTCAACTTTCAAATTTAACGACATATGGTCCTTCCATTAGTTTAAGGGCAAAGTTAGGACCAAGGATGGTTAAAAATATCAAAGTTGAATGGCCATGTGTGGTTAACTTGAAAGTTGAAGGAGCATAGGTGGTTAAATTTGAAAGTTGAAAGACCACGAGTGATTAGATTGAAAATTTAGGACTAAACAGGATGGTGTCACTATAGTCGGAGGACCCCAGTTGATATTAAATCTTTAAACAAATTAAAATACTACACGCAATCCCGCTAAGTTATGAACGAAGTGATATATAATGACAATAATCAAATAAAATTATCTAGTTAATATTTACCACCCAAAATTTCAGGTGGCCATATACTTTGCATACTTTAATTTATTATGATCAAAGCTTCTGAACTATGACATGAATCATGATTACATAAGAAAAAAGTATATTTTTAGTTCAATAATTGTCCCAAAGTCACAAATATAGTCTTTGCCTTTAGCTTGGTGTGAATAGTCTTTGAATTGTTATCATAGTTATAAATCTAGTCCTTCATTTGGAGTAATAACTATTATTGAAAGACATTGACTAGATTTACAACAATTGAAGTATTTTTGAAAGACAAGGACTTGACTTACATCAATGATGGTGGAAGAGATGAAAATTACAATGCTTGGCTTGTTATTTCCATCTCTTCATCATCGTTGTTGTAAATCTAATCTGTCTTTCAACAATGCTGTAATTCTTGATTTGATATAAATTCAATCCCTATCTTTTAAAAATAATCAGAACTCTAAATTTAGGACAAGATTTATAAATATTTTAACAATTAAAAGGCAAAGACTGCATTTGTAACTTGGAAACAATTACCGAACTTAAAAAATACAAATTTTCCTTATTTAATTCTGATTCATTTCATGGTTTAGAAGTTGTGATCATAGCAGAGTATGTTTAGAAGTTGTGATCATAGCAGAGTATACAAAGTATACTGCCATAAAATAAAATTTTGAGTGGTAAATATTAACTAGAGAATGTTATATGAATGCTGTCATTATATATCTTTATTAAAAGTAATGAGTATTGTTGAAAGGTAATGACTAGAATTAGAACAATTAAAGTATTGTTGAAAGACAGAACTAGATTTACATCAATGATGATGGAAGATATGGAAATTGCATTGCTTGTCATTTCCATCTCTTCATCATCATGGTTGTAAATCTAGTCTTTATCTTTCAACAATGCTCTAATTGTTGATTTGTTGTAAATCTAATCCCTGTCTTTTAAGGCATGAAGTGATTCTCTCAAGTTGGTCATGGGTTCGAGCCTCAGTGGGGGCAATGTTGACTTTGTTGGGCTTTAGTAGGTTGAGAAAGTATATGAACAGATACTACATGTAACAGGGTCAATAGTATTCAAAAAAAAAAAACAATACTCATTACTCTAAATGAATAATTGAACTTACAACAAATGAAAATAGACACTAAAATTATAAATAGGTCAACAATTAATTTAAATACTTCAAATTTACAATAATGGAAAAATATGGACTACATATGTAATAGGAGAATAATTAGACTTAAAGTACACTTTTTCAATCAAATAAATGTCACTCAAACAACAACATATGCAGAAAATAAAAAAGGAAAAATTGATAATTCTACTAACTTAGAGAACACATGTGTGTGTGTCTATATATATATATATATATTGATGGGGATATTGGGTGCGGGCCTGAGCAAACTAGGCTCGGGTCGGTGGGTCAGGCCAAGGCAGGTCTAGGAAGCCCACATCACCNCTTAAAATTTACAATAATGGAAAAATATGGACTACATATGTAAAAGGAGAATAATTAGACTTAAAGTACACTTTTTCAATCAAATAAATGTCACTCAAACAATAACATATGCAGAAAATAAAAAAGGAAAAATTGATAATTCTACTAACTTAGAGAACATATGAAAGGAGATGTGTTTGTGTGTGTGTGTGTGTGTGTGTGTGTGTGTGTATATATATCACTTGAAAGCATGCATCAAAGTACACAATAAATGAAAACTTGTATTGTATAATGATAATCTCCTGATATGAACATAGCTTGTAAGTCATAAAATCAATAGGAATTGGAATGAAAATATTGCTAAAAAACAAGAATAAGCAAAATAAGTATATCTATATTTTTATTTATGTGATCATAACTTTAAATCATCAAAACATAAAAAGAAAATTATGCTAAAATGAAAACTCATACCGTTTATGCATATTTAATTTCCTTATATGGACATAGCTTGAAACCCTAAAATCAACAAGAATAAAAAACAAAACATTACTAAAACAACAAAGATAAGCAAAATTATAGAGCATGAAAATTCACAAGAAATATAATTAGTGTATGCATAAATGACTAAGAAACAAAAATTCTCAATAATAGAAAGAGAGTAAAAACCATAGGTAAGAGAGATCTTGAATTTAGGTGAGCCACGCTAGAAAATTGACGAATCTCCATCTTCTTATGTCAATTGCCACCATTATTGGAGCTGCTGCCCTCTCTATTGGAGGTGGAAATGGTAGTGATAGTGGTAGTGGCGGTGATGGTGGTGGATTCATACTTCCATTACTTTCTTAGGTAAAGAAAAACATAAGTGTTTGACAGGGAATAGGTATATATGAAGGAAAAATTATAGGCATATTATGAAATGAGTATACCTTACACTCAAAGAAAAACGTGAGTGTTTGGCAGGAAATGGGCATATATGAAGGAAAAACGGTAGGCAGATTAAGAAATAAGTATACCTTACACACAAAGAAAATTGTGAATGTTTGGCAGGAAATGGGCATATATAAAGGAAAAACGGTGGGCATATTCAGAAAGCAGTATACGTTACAAAAAGAAAAACGTGGGCGCTTAGTAGGAAATTGGCATATATGAAAGAAAAACTGTGGGCAGATTTAGAAATACGTATAGCTTACACACAGAAAAATGTGTTTGGAAGGAAATGGGCGTATTTGAATAAAAAAAATGGGCAAATTTAGAAATAAGTATAACTTTTAGGCCCAGTGTAAGCAATGGCAAGCTTACACTTAACAAGTGTACTAGCCCAATAAGAGTTTATGTTTCAAAACTAGAACGCTTTATGGTCACCATTGCAGTAAAATAATTTATTATCCAATTTTAATTTAATATCCAATTTTCGAATATCAGTTTAAATTTAGCCTAGATTTTAATTCATGTAATAAATAATTGATAATTTTAATTAATTTACATTATATATATATATATAGACACATACACACATTTTACATGCGTATTGTGCGAATGAGTTAATGTCCAATATTTATATTTAAATAAATATTGAAAATATATCAATGCAAGATTATATAGGAGAAGTTTATACATAGGCAATTGAATGCCGAATTTGTTTATTTAAATATGTAACTCAAAGTATATGAATCCAAGATTATATAGGAAATTCATTATAATTGTCACTAAAATAAACGTTTGCAACTTTGTAAAATCGATAATCTAAATACTACTTTTGGTTTGAATTTTCTAAGTATTCTTAATTCTCTTTTGAGTAACATTATTGTCATTATCTTAATCTTCACTATTTGTCCTCTTCTTTTTTGTTGGTAGTGTGTTATTTGCAATTGGGTTACTGTTGGTAGTATAGATGACAACGTCATGCAATGAGATTATGATATAGGAATCTATGGATTTTCCTTCAGGTGTTCTGCTTAGGGTTCATTTGGTTCAACCATTATCGTTTAATGAGTTATTGTGGATAAAGAAATCCATAGTTTAAGGAATAAGATTAGATAAAGTAGTAAAAAATTGAACATTTTAAATATGATGTAATCCAAAGATATTACGAGGTAGTTTCCTACTTCAGTTTGTTGGGTTATTTGAATAATCTCATTGTCAACAAAACCCTCAAGTAGTTAATATAATTGACTTCAAACTATTTTTTAAAAAATTGTTTTCATGATATTAATAAAATACTTGGTAATAAATATATAACATTATTTTGTATTATAACTTTGATATTTAATTACAATATTGTGTAAAAAGAACATAATGGACAATGTAATGAGTATCAATTGATAAATTTGAATGTAAAGAATCTTTGCATTAGAGAAAATAAAAACAATATAACTAATGAAATTATTTTCTTGTTTAATTTATTTAATTTATTGATAATGAATACTTTTTTAAATAAAGGCATTGTAGACACATAACTAAATTAAAGAAATGCATATGTATCATTTTTTGTTGTAACTACTAATTTATTTAATTCAATAAGAGTAAAATAGGGTGATCACACTTTAATTTGTTGGGTTATTTGAATACTCTCTTTGTCAACCAATCCTCAAGTAATTAATATAATTAGCTTCAAACTTTCTTTTTTTTTTTGAACATAGCTTCAAACTATTTTTTTTAATGGTATTAATAAAATACTTGATAAATAAATATATAACATTATTTTGTATTATACCTTTGATATTTAATTACAAGACAGTGTAAAAAGAATATAATAGACAATGTAATGAATATCAATTGACAAATTTGAATGTAAAGAATTTTTACATTAGAAAAAATAAAGACAATATAATTAATGAAAATTATTTCTCTTATTTAATTTAATTTTTTGATAATGAATGATTTTTTCAAATAAAGGCGGGTAGACACATAATTCTAAATGAAACAATGGTCAAATAGGTCATTGAACTGCACACCATAATACAATTAGGTCACTCAACCCAAAAACCTACAATTGAGTCCCTACACTAACCAATTTCATGCAAATATTCCAATATACATGTTTCTAACAAGTAACCATAAATTAAAAATATTTTTACATTTTTTAAATAATTATTTAAAAAAAA
>CM008339.1:16897212-16909365 GCA_002525835.2 Ipomoea batatas
AATAAAACCAAAATAAGAATTAAAAGATTCAGATGATAACGCATAAAACACAAGCTGGAATCAGTTTCAACATCCACATCACCAAAATCCAATTCCTTCAGCCAGCTAAGAGCTTCTCGGATGCTCACCGCTTCCGCCTCTTTGACATTGAAAGACCCCACACAAGTCCTAGATTTTACTGCAATGAAACAACCTTCATCATCTCGAACAATCAGCCCATTCCCAAATACCCACCCAAACACCTAGTACCCACCTCCATCACAAATTCATGAAGAAGGTAATGCTTCACACCTTTATGAAACGCCACCCCCCATTCTGTATTTTACCCATTCCAATCTGTGTGATTACCTCCCACCAGCCAAGGGCGAGATTAAGATCTTAAAAGAAAGGATATAAACATTCACAAAGATGGCCAAGGAGGACACGGCTAATTTAAAAGCCGAAATCAAGAGCGAACTGAAGGAATATCTTGTTACCCTCCGAGAGGAAGGTCTTCCATTAGAAGAGATTGAAACGAAAATGCTCTCTATGACGGAGGAGCTCATGAAGACAAACTCATTACGGGTTAACTACCCCATTATAGATGATCTCCCAACTTTTGAAGCCAATCCGAGGGTTGTACATAAGGATGAAGCTTGAATTACATTTTTTAAGAGAACCTCCCTACCGGCGCAGGACAAGAATTTTGAGTTCCAGCTTAAGACCTTGTTCAGAATTTTCCCTTTTCCAGAAGCCTAGAATTTCCTTCTTACGCATGCCAATCAATGATGGGAGACCCAAATATTTGTCTGAAGTATTCCCCTCACGAACACCTAGCATCATGGCCACCTCATTTCAGACTTGCTGGTGTACATTTGAGTTGAAACAGACCATAGACTTGTCATAATTTATCTGTTGACCTGAGGCTTTCAAATAGTTATCCAAGACACAATTCATCATTGCACTCTCATTAGGATTTGCACGGAAAAAAAAAAGAAGAAGGAAACAGTCATCAACAAATAATAAATACGAGATTGGAGGTGCTCCTCTAGCAACACATATCCCGTGTAACTAGGGAATACATTATTTTGTTATGAAATAATAATGCATGTCTGGCATATGTCTTATTGTCTTTTATATCCTCCTTTTTACTTTCCTAAGAGTGGAAGGATTTGTCTTTCCACCTGCTCAATTTGCCTTTGTGTTAAGTTATATTTCTCAAAGTAGCACATCTATACAATTGCCAATGCAATATCCTGGTCGATATGCAACATATGTTGGATAACCAAGTTATTTTGAATTGCAACATTTGCTAGATAAGGGAATTTTCCTAAACTACAACACATTCCCGAAAACCTAGTAGTCTTGGTTCTATAAATTTTTATCCTCAAACGAGAACTCTTTTACTTATCACAATGAATAATAAGTAACTAGAATGTATAGTTTGAGGATAAAATTTTATAGAATGAGAACCACTAAGCTGTTGTGAAGAGTGTTGCAATTTGGAAAAATTAGATTGTTTAGAAAACATTGCGTTCCCTCCAAGACGTTGCAATTCATAATAAATTGATGGTCCAACAAATGTTGCATATCAACCAGGATATTGCATTAGCAGTGATATAGATGTGCAACTTTGAAAAATATAATTTGGCACAAAGTCAATTGAGTAAGGTGGTAAAGATAAAATCAACCGTTCTCGAAAAAGCAAAAACCAATTTATGAAAGAGAATAATACATATGGAAGACACATATTATTCATAACAAAATAATGTATTCCTAGATTACATCCTCAAAATAAACATTCATAGACACTTGTAAGAACAACTTATGCAAAACATTAAACAACTTATTCATTGATCGATAGTCATATCAAACACCAAAATAAATATTTATTAGTAAGTAAAGAATGAGAAATGTCAAGATCACCATGACTTCACTTCCTCAAAAGATTATGTATTCATAGATTGTTTTACTTTTAGAGAAATCATGGCCATCCATTCTTTGTCACTTTGTACCATAGCATGTCACTATTGTTGGTATAAATTACCACAAGATTTTAGTAATAAGCTATTGAGAGCCAAAATATCACATTCACGTATATAAGTTACAACTTAATTAAACATATTTATAAAGATTGTGAAAAGTTCTACATAGTTGTGTGTTAAGAAGTATTAAATCATCCTTTCAAAAGTAATAAATCATGTGGCTACAAAAGTTCCTTTATGAAAAACAATTAAAAAGACCACTACTAATTTGTGTTAGTGAAGTTATTATAAAATAATTGAAGGGTACCATCAACATGTATTTAAAGATATTTTATATAAGAGGAAGTAGCACAAGATTAGCGATGCATCAATAATGGCAAAAGTTTTACATTAATGCCACTTTCTTTCAATTAATCAAGAAGAGAAATTGCCATATACTTGTACAATTTATTACTGTAATAAAAATAGAAAGTGTTCAATCTTCATATTTGAATTAACAAACAATTGAATCTTCACCATTCAAACTTGTATTTTTTTAAACAAAGAGTTAATACCGGCTGGGGTCCTTCGGGTATAGTGACGCTACCACGTTTAGTCCAAAACTTTCAATTAAACAACTTTCGGTCCTTCAACTTTCAAATTTAACGACATATGGTCCTTCCATTAGTTTAAGGGCAAAGTTAAANTATATGAAAGTTCAGGGTGCGGCATAAATAATTGGATATAGTTCATGGTGCTAGATGACACTTTAGCCCTCAAAATTTGATAGCAATCAATAGTTACACAATTATAATTTTTGGATCAATTTTTAAACGCTTATATCAATTTAATTGTTTTATCTAGGTGTTTGGTAATTAATTTTTTCTTTTTAGCTATTTTTGGAGCAAAACATTAAATTTTTGAAGATGTTTTTTTCAAAAAGCCCAAATTTTTAAAACAAAATCAATTGAGTCTATGCCCACTTTGGTTGAATGCCATTGTGACACATTGTCCAATAACTAAAACGTTATTATTTTATTCTTTTTTTTTATTTGATTATTATTCTTTATTACAAAAAATATTTATTATTTATTGCTATTTATTAAATGTAATTGCATATAATTAATTAATAAATTAATAAATTAATAATAATAATAATAATAATACTATTATTATTGATTGATTTTTAATTGATCAGCCTATCACGAACTAGGTAATACGAGAATGCAAAAATGTGTATGAAATTGTCTCACAAATCCAAGTTTGAGAGACGAGTCGGATTGTAAACAACTGAGTGTGTAAGTATCACAATTTCAATTATAAGTATTATAATATTTATCATTAATAACGATTAATTTTACTCTAAATAGTATAACCATTTCACATATAAGTATTATAATATCTATCATAAGTAACAATTTATTTTTAATTCAAATTGTTATTAAAATTTTTTACAATAAGTATTATAATTTCTTTCATAAGTAACATTCTCCATTTAAGTATTACGGAGTATAATATTTACATTAGAATTACATTTTTGTAAGTATCACAATTTTAGTTATAATATTACAATATTATCAATTATCATTATTAACACTCATTATTTTACCCTAAATAAATCACAATCTCACATATAAATAATGTATATTACAAGTAATAGTTCATTTATTTCAAATTTGTATTAAATTTTCTGTAATAAGTATTATAATTTCTATCATAAGTTACAAGCAACTATCATAAATTCGATCCATCTCACGAATTTTAAAATATGTGAGATGATCTCACACAAGTGTGATTCATAAGAGAAAATTTTGGTATAAAATTAATAGGGCTTCGAGCCCTTAGTGTGCCTCAATTAGGGCAAATTAGACCATGAACCATGATCCTTGCATTGTGGATCTTAATCCAAAATGATATTCACATTATATTCCTACAATTAACCTATTATGTATCTAACAGATTCTGCACCTATAAATAAATTGCAGACACTTAACATGTCAACTGTAGGCACATAATATATTAACTGCAGATATAATATATTAATTGTAGGGAGTAACTGCATATACATAATATATTAATTGTAATAGGTATATAATTTATTAATTGAAAGCACAAAATATACTCCCTTTGTCCTATTTTATTTGTCATACTTACTATTCATTAGTCAAACTACTATTTCTTCTTTGTTTATTTTCTTTAGTATTTTTTATTTATTTTAAAATTTTATTTTTTGTATTTAATAATACTTTTAGTGTAATTTCTAAATATATAAATTTTGTATATTAATACTAAACTTAATATTATGAAAAATTAGATTAAAAATAATTTCAGTCAAGTCTCGTTAACCAAACCAGACACATAAAATGAGATGGAGGGAGTATTAAATTATTAACTGCATGCACATAATCTGAATGTCATTTTGGCGTAAGGTCCACACCACATTGCAACGTGGACCCTAGTGCATATATAGTATAACAACTACTTAATTAGGCTACAAATAATGAAATAAGTACAAGAATAATTAATGAGGTCAACTGCCCAAATTCTAAGCCCAATTGGACAACTAGATTACCAAACGCTTTCTCATACACTAAGCCAGAAACGACTGTTGAGCGCAGTGCGTGGAAGGGACCTGATTCGGTGGAGACGGGGGTGATGAAGGGTTGAGTCTCGCTAGTGTTGAAGGAAGTCTGGGCAGTGGAGGTCTCAAGTGGTGCAGTTTCTGAGTCGTCGGGTGGAAAGGCCTTGGCTATTGTCGGTGGTGGCTACTGGAAGCCATGATCAATTGGGGGTTGATGTTTCTGGAAACAATAGAGCCATGACCATCTATGACCTGAAGCACAGAAGGATGGAGGGTGAGGGAGACCACACTACCTCAGATGTCCTCATGGAATGTGATGATCAGATCATCTCAAAAAAGGTGCAATAGGCAGGTGTTGGGATTTCCCAATCCCGCCAATCCCTATGAGTACCTTGTGTTGGAACTATCGTGGGTTTGGCAACCCATGCACAGTTTAAAGAGATCTTGGCTTTAGACGCCAAGTTGAAGCCAATACATGTTTTCTTTTATGGAGACGAAGGTCAGAGCGTGATCTTGCTGAGAGACTAAAGCATAAACTTAGTTTTGATGAATTATTCTATGTTGATGGTGGTGGTACTAGAGGTGGGTTGGCTTTATTACGGAGGGATTGTAACACTATGGGATTGCTTACCTACTCTAAGCAACATATTGATGTGGAGGTAAGACTTCTGGGCATGGATCCCCGAAGGTTGACATGTTTCTACGGCTTCCCAGAGAGGCATAAAAGCCAGCTATCTTGGGATCTCTTACGTTCTCTTCATGGCAATTCTATACTTCCATGGTTAGTCGCAAGGAACTTTAATGATCTTGCTTTGCATGCGGAGAAACGTGGTTTGCATGCTCATCTAATTGCCCTCATTGAGGGTTATAAAAAGGCGTTGAAGGACTGCAACTTGTTTGATCTAGGGATGAAAAAATGATCTTTCGTATGGGAACGTGGGAGAGGTAGTGAAAATTGAGTAAAGGAGAAGCTTGATAGGACAGTAGCAGGAACAGAATGGTGCTCCCTTAAGTGAAAGTTCTTTATTCACTGCTTGGACACCTTTGCCTTCCACCAAAATTTTTCAATTTCATATGAATTTGTGCAAAATCGATTCTCCCGATATGCACAACCCTATTATGTCACGGTGTAAGCTTTTCTTGCCCATAATAACTCCAAGAAAAATCTTACTTGCTAACCTTTAAAATTCAATAGCCATATTAATTTACCCTTATCGAATCATTATCATTATTATTCCATCTGTCTCATTTTATCTATCCTACTTACTATTCATTGGTCAAACCTTTTTCTTCGTTGCAAATTTTCTTTATTATTTTAACTTATTTTTAAATTTAATTTTTTGTATTTAATAGTACTTTTAGTGTAGTTTTTAAATATATAAATTTTGTATATTAATATAAAATTTAATATTATGAAAAATTAAATTCAAAATAACTTCAGTCAAGCCTCGTTAACCGAACCAGACACATAAAATAGAACGAAGGAAGTATTATAATTATAATTACAATTATAATTATAAGGCTAACCTCAACACAACCAATATTTTCTTTGCAAAATGAGGTAGAATATGACATAAAATGCTAATATTGGTTTTTTTTTTTTTTTTAATGTCATGTGACTAGCAAATTTGCAAGATTTAAAAAAATAAAAAATAAAAGTAAGTTGTTGGCAACTTTAGCAAATCTTGTAAATTTACTAGCCACATAGCATCAAAAAAGACAATAATAATATTCCATGTCATCTTCCACTTCATTTAGCAAAAGACATTTAGCAAAGGAAATAATTAGCCAAGTTGAGATTAGCCTAAGACTTGGGGTGTGTTTAGAAAGCCGAAAAATGACTTATGAAAAAATGTTTTCTGAAAAATGAGTCATTTTCCAAAAAACGATTTCATTTCCAATGTTTAGTTACATTTTGGAAAACTATCTTTGTGTGNAGTTCTCATACCCGTTTAGATATGCATTTTATGGTATGCTACTTATTAATTAACTATTTTTAAACTACTTAGTTGTATGTTATTTTTTGCTGTTGTGGTAGGACTATATATATGGTATCATCAATTCCCAGAGTTCTGATATAGCTTTTGTTCTATGCCTACCCATATTGCTGGATTGGTATTACAATAAATTATTTTGTAATTATTCATTTTAACAATTGATATTTTATAATACTTTGTAATAAATATTGTACATGAATATCAATGGAATGATAACTATATTTTACTCTAAATTAATATAAAAATAATTTTAAAACTCTAACTTCGCATCACATGGCAAATTTAGTACGAAAAAAATAAGATTACTTTGCATACCCGTAAATTTAATTGGATTACCTAAATATTAAACCTAATTACATAGGTGTGCAAAATTTTGTTATATTTAAGATTTTTTTTATTAGCGTTACACCTTTTGTTGTACTAAGATACAACTTTTGAGAAAAGATTTGTCTTCATAAGTTCTTCATTTGTATTTTTCTTTAAATTACTGAAAAATCACACATAACTAAGGAAGCTACTAGAATCTATTCATATTCCTAGCCGACAAAAACCATACGAGTGGCTTATTGAGTAGCTTCCTTAGAGAAACTACAGTAGTTACATTTTTTTTTTTTTAATTAGGTTTGTCACCCACAAGGTTTTTTTTTTTTTAATTAGGTTTGTCACCCACAAGGAGAAAGAATCGGAGGAAAATAGGGGGAAAATAAAAATAAAAATAACACATGAAAAATAAATTAATTCTTTAATTCTATTCGCGGATTTAGTGGGCACGTGCATTGCACGCTTTCTCCAATAGCTACTGTTGTACTCAATTTAATTGTCTGTGATTTTTCTGCCGTCGTTGAAACAAGAATGAAAAAATGGAGAACATACAAAGACAAATATTTTCTTGAAGGTGTAAAGGCGCAACGATAATCAAGAAAAAGTTATTTAAAACAAATTTTGTACACCTATCTAATTAGGTTTAATATTTAGGTAATTGAACGGGTATGAAAAATGTTTCTAATTTTTTCCCCCCTAAATTTTCCTTATGATGCAAAATTAGAGTAAAATTAAATTTTTTGATTAATTTAGAGTAAAAATTAATTATTATACGATTAATAATTATTTACTATATCGAATAGTATCTACTATAGTACTATACTAATAAGAGCCAAAGAGAGTTAGACCTAAAATGTATAGAAAAAATGACTGTCAAATTATTTAATCAAATGGATGGTTCAGATGAATTATTTAATCAAATATATGGTTAAGATAATTCAGATTAATATTATTAATAGAGATTACCTAATTTAACCTTATTTTATGATTATCCGTTAAGTTTTCCGTTAAATATTCTATTCTCCGTTAATATTGCGTTAACTTTTAACTTATCCATTAATTTCTATAAGAAATAAGAAATGTCTTAGGTTCGAACCTCATCTCAATCAAATTTGACGTAGTTAAGTTTCTCACTCTATTTTACTCTTATTAAATTAAATAAATTAGTTGCCACAACAAAAAATGATACATATGTATTTATTTAATTCAGAATTATGTGNCATTGGGTTCGCGCAATGCGCGTATAAAACTAGTATAATAAATAAGAGTTAATATCAATTATTGTCCCACAACTATTGCGATTTGCTTAAAAGGGTCATCTGTTTAATTTTTTGCTTGAGTTAGTCCCCTAACTACTAAAAAGTTACCTTCTGAGGTCCTCCATTAAATTTTATGTTAGTTGGCCATCAAATTGAATCAGTTATGTTAAGCACTTAAACTAGAAATAGGCCGGAGTCAAAATTCCCAAATTGTATGGTCAATGAATATTGTCTAGCTCATCGTTCTTCTTTGCAAGCCCTAGTAGGAAACGCGACTTGATCTTTGGAGTGTTCAGAGACATGGGTTCGCAACATAAAGAGGTTGAATTGTGTTGTCAAGCTTAGTTAACCGAACCTGACGACACATGCATAAAATGAAACAAAGAGAGTAATTGAATTTCCTAAGTATTACCACCTAATTAGATAAGTCATAGGTGTACAAATTTTTGTTTTAAAAAACATTTTCTTCTGTTTTTTTTTTTTAGAGAAAACACTTTCATTTAGTTAAAAGAGATCAGAACGGATGAGTACATCAATGAGGAAGGGCGGAAGAGAAGACCCCCACTCCTTACGATCAGCAATGAATAAAGCATTCCTAGCTAGCAAATGGATGGGCTGTTTTATTCGCGGAACGTTTAGCCAATACAAAGCTTAAACTACGAAAGTCATAAGTTAGGATTCTAATATCATGCATGCATATATAATAAGGCCGAAAGAGGTACAAGAAGCAGAATTTTTTGTGCTTTGGACCACTAACATAACATCAGATTCAATTTGTGATTCGTCCACATCACATGTCTTCATTATAAACTTTAAACAACTCTTACAAAGAGTCAAATTTAAAATATTGTTATTGTCAAGTTAACAATCTAACTAATTCAGTTAATGTTACCCAATTTATATTAAACCAACTCTCAATTTAAAAAAAAAAAAAAAAACTAAATATACAAAAAAAAATTAAAAAAAAAAAGAAGAGGAATTAGATCCTTAATAAACAACGATGGTATTGAAGACGAAATAGCAGAGAGCAAAAGGAAAAATATAATACGAAATGTCAGAAAATATGGAAGAAAGTATAGAAGAATCTCTGGAGAAACTCGATATTTCAATGGCAGCACCAATGATATTCATTTTGGTATCTATTATCCAGTTTATCAATCGATACATCGAAGTCAATAAGAAGGTTTTTATTTTTATTATATCTTGTAATGTCGTTTCATTATCGAATGCTTTTATCTCGTGTTTGATTCATCATCTGGTTTTCTTCTTCTGTTGGATGCATGTTATGAATTTGTTCAATCTTCACGAATTTCCGTAATATTGATTTGGAATTGGAGAAGGAATGGAAACAACAGTGTCATTTCTGACGTATACACAAAATTGATTTTCTCCCCTAACACGAGTTTTTGCAGAGAGCAACCATGTCTGCGGACGATGTACGGCTGAAGGCAGAAATTAAGAGGCTCTTAAGAGAGGCGGCTGCCCTATCACAGTGAGGGATTCTAATTATTCAAGGATTAATTTCTATTTAAGCTGCTTTCAATATCTGATTTAGGATTCGTTTGTTGTTAATTACATTTGCATGCATTGTTATAGGACTGAAAGCTATTAAGCTAGTAGGATCTATCATTTTTTATATAATGAAAAGAAGTCACTTAGAGATTAGTATTCTTTTGCAGTTTCTACAATATGCGTGCAGTGTTTGCAAAGAGTTATAGAACACTCAGTCTGTTTTCGTCTTGATTTCAGGCCTTCAACATTTGCACAAGCTGCAAAGCTGAGGAGGATCGCGGCAGCTAAGGAGAAGGAACTTGCAAAAAGTATATTTATTCTGCACAAAAATTTTGTGGTTGAGATAGACTAGTCATTGTGTCTATCTCATTTCAAATAATTGTCCAAGATTTTAGGATAAAAAGTTGCATTGTATATGAATGTGCGTAATTTTAATGTTTTGAGCAACCATTTTCATGTGCATTAACTGATTTGTTGATCCCTAGTTGACATGCACTTAATTTTATCCTTAAAGATTTGGTTGCTAGCTGCTCAGTTTTCAGCTTAGGTGACTTGGCTTGTTTTCTCTTGCTGCTTGTCTGTTTTCCAATTAAATTAAGTTGTGTTATTTGTTATGTTGAAGATTGCATATAACGAAAAAGGGTGCTGTGAAGATATTTATGTGATTAATTTTGGTTTAGGCCTCTTGGTCCAATGTTCAATTCTCTTTGGTGAACGCCTTAATAATTTGTGGTTGATGCTGCTGTCAAGAACTTATCTGGTGTCCACTATTTAAAATTTATTTTGAATCGCTTATACTAATGGCTTCCATATACTTGTGCAGGCTTTGAGACACACGGTAAGGAGATAAGCATGTCATTTGATATGTATACAAAAGGCCTATTCTTTTTAAAGGTAATGACTAATGAATGTATGGAGAATTCGATGCTTGTTAGGGTCGCGTGCTTTATATTATCTTAGAAACTTTACACATCTATGTCATGCAGATCTGCACATACCTTCTGCTCGTTTTATGTTTTTGGCGGGTGCCTTTGGGTTTCATATCTCAGCAGCTTGTACATCCTTTTGGTAATGACTACTACCCCTCACACTTTTGTAATTTATGATTGGATTCTTTTTAAGTTTTTATTAATGTTGCCACTTGTATGATTGCTCTTGTAATCCATAATCTGCGCGTGTGCGTGTGTATAGAGCTTTTGACATGGTTTTCGAAACTCATAAGCGATGACTGTATAAAGTAGCTCGCCTCATGTTTAGCTGCTATATATTTGTCTCCTTTTTGTAGGTATGGTGTTATCTTGGCTATCTGGTGGCGATGCACCCAACTATACCACGGTACTCATTGATCAAAATTTCTTCTTTTGTATAATACTATAATTTATTTCTTTGCATTCCTAACATCGGTTCATCAAATGTCCAATTCATCTTGTGGGCACACTTTTTGGCTCTAACATATCCTGAAAACTTAATGCACGGAGAGGTTTTAGTAAATTTGGAATAGCGAAATAGATAGAGGTGGTTATAAGTAAATTCTAGTGTAATGGTGATCAGTTTACTCTGAGATTCAGAATGTTAGAAAAGCTAGCTGGTACTTTCACTAACCAGAGAATCTTTCGACTCAGTAGTTTTTTGGAGAAATAGAAAACTGAAAAAAATAAAAAAAAAATGGAGAATTGAAGTAAACATAGTTGTCGTAATTTCTGTGTAAAGAATGACTATTAGTATGTGTGTTCTTGTTGTTCATCACTTAATTATCATATAACAACATCAAATACTAAACCAATCGGTTGTGTCATCTCATCGACATTCTCCTTCCTGTTTCCCTATCATTGTACAGTCATAATATAATATAGTAAAGACAATTCTAACCAAGTTAATCGGACAATTAGTTTGGTAACCACAAGATTTTAAGTTTGACTCTATCTGGAGCAATTTATTAGCATTCTTAGTTTGAGCTAGTCAGTTATTACCAACTTAGCTTGTTTATCTACTTGTGAGTGCACTTTTGTCAATTGCAAATTTTCTTGTAAATCAAAAAATATAATCTACTCATTATGCTAAACATCTGCGACGAAACAGTCCTTTTAACACAATTTTGTAATTCTGAATTGCAGATTGGGATTATTCCATGGATATTCGTGTCTAGTAAGGCCAGCAGATTCTTGCTCAAAAGAGTAATAAAGTAGAGAAGAAAATAATCCACGGCGTTGGCTCTGGAGTGTAACCAATTTTGGTGTCAATTTCTTTAATTTGATTCATCATTCTTTTTTTCGACGTCCATTCTTAAATTAAATTTTAGTCCGCTGATTGATTGATCCGTCTCTGGGAGGTGATTCATCTCCTCATGAAATTTGCAAGCATAATCATTCCCGTTTGTCTGTGTATGTGTATATGACATTTTGATCAAAATAAAAGTTGGAACTTATTACGAGAGTTTTAATCATTCTTCTTCCTCCAAATGAGAGTTTTAGGCTCAGATTTTGAAGAAAAAAGTGTGTGTGTGTGTGTATATATATATATATATATATATATATATATAT
>CM008339.1:16916693-16931294 GCA_002525835.2 Ipomoea batatas
CTATTACAGATTATTATTTGGAGTATATATTTATGTAATCATAATCTCATTTTAAAAGTTTAAAAAAAAAACAAAAAAATAATTATAAATTAACGGTCAAATGTTAATAATTGAATTCACATCTGAGCACAAGGTGTTTGGCTGATCTCATCTATTTATTTTTACTTGGATACTGATTTTATTATTATTATTAGGAATAAGGTTCAAATTGACCACTGAACGTAACTTGAAAATGTAATTAGGCCACTAAACCAAATAAAAAAAAAGTGCAATTAGGCCATTGAACATAACATGAAAATGCAATTAGGCCACTGAACAAAAAAAAAGTACAATTAGGTCACTGAATACTCCAAGTGCATGCAATTTTACCTGATAGTAGATTACCATCCATTTCATCATGTAACTTGCATACATGGATGGTGGGTTGACATTTTTAAATAATTTTTAATAAAAAAAAAAAAAAGAACAACGCTGAGGTGGCCGGCGGCCACACCATCCCTTCCACCCTCCTCCATCTCCCTTTCATCTCGACGAAGGAGGGGAAAGGTGGTACCTGGCCTGTCTCACGCCTCCCCCCTACCCCCCTCCTCCGTTTCCGCCAGAGACGAAAGAGGGTGGAGGGGAAAGGTGGCCGCCGGCCACCCCAGCGTTTTATTTTATTTTACTTTTTTAATTTTAATTTTATTTTTAAAATATATTACTAAAAATTATTTAAAAATGTCAACTCACTGTCCATGTAAGCATGTTACTTGATGAAATAGATGGTAACATGCTATCAGGTGAAATTACATGAGTATTCTGTGGCCTAATTATATTTCTTTTTTTTTTTTTGGTTCAGTGGCCTAATTGCATTTTCAGGTATCTTCAGTGGCCAATTTACACCTTATTATTATTATTATTATTATTATTATTATTATTATTATTATTAAAATCACCGATTTAGCTTAAGAGGGGTGAATTAAACTATAAAATTGTTGTGTTTATTTATTCTTAGAGTCTGTATATATGTATTAATCATATTTGATGCAATTATACGTGATTAAATAAATTCAACTATAGAATCATGTAATAGTAATTGCTAAACACTTAATCAAATTTACACGCAAACAAGTCAAATAACATGATAGGAGGTATTAATGTTATGACTACCACGTATGGAAATTCAACTAGTACATAATGAATTTGTCAATGATAAAAATATATCAAGCAATTTCACAATCTAGCCTTCGTGTTCAGTTGAGTTACTATTATTTACATTATCCCAGATGCTTTGTCGGATCGGGACATGGGGGCCTTTGGGGTTGGGGATTCAACCTTTGGCAATTTATATTGTGGACCACGGTGCACAATGCATTGTGCACCCCGTACCTAAATGTTAGGAGATGAGTTCTGTGTATTCTAAGTAATCGTTATGTGTATTCTAGGCAATCATTCTGTGTATTTTAGGCAACCGTTCTGTGTATTCATGTTAGTAACACATGTTGTGATGTGTTTGTGCATTCGAATATTTAGGAGGATGAATTCTGTGTATTTTGTGTCAATATTCTGTGTATTCATGTTATTAACACATGTTGTGATGTGTTTGTGCATTCGAATGTTAGGATGATGAGTTTTGTGTATTTTGTGTCAATATTCTGTGTATTCTGGACAAACATTCTGTGTATTCTAGGCAAACGTTCTGTGTATTTTAGATAATGATTATGTGTATTATAGATATAATGAATTCCCTGGAGTCATTCGCGTCCGTGTCCACTAACATCGAAACGACGTCGTTTCGGACCAGGGTCCACAGTGCACTATGGACCCAGGTCAACGATATAACGATTGTCAACCTTTTGGGAGCCAAGCAAAGTAAATATATATATATAATAGAATATGTTTTGAATGTAAAGAAAAAGGAAAGTACACCAAATTTAGAGTGGTTTGGTTAGAGTTAATTCCAATGGAGATCCCTTATCTTTCATGACAATTTCATGTTAAGTCCCAAACTATCATTTTTGCCTTTAGTCATCATAGAAGTTTTGGACACATTTGGTCCTTCTTGGATCTTTTATGGCCAAAGTTCATTTTAGGCACGGATAAACCTGTCCAATTAGCTTATTTTCTTTTCCAAAAGGCATTTATACAATATTAATGAGATAAAAGCCTTAATTTCTTTAACGCTTTGTTCTTATTTTCTTTTTTTCTCAATCCAATAATGAAGCACAAAATGGAAATCTCATCTTCATCAACTATGTCGAGAATGTCTGTATCTCAAAATTTGAAAATCTCTGTCTTGTAATAACAACATACGAAGTAAAATCTGAGAATAAAATTTGAAATCTAAACCCATCATTCTTAGGTCATTTTGCTTGTGAGAAATCACCTATAGTTTTTTTTTTTTAATCTTTTTTGAGCCTCGATTTTTAATGGCCTAGCCTAACCCTTTGTTCACCTTGTCTGCATTCTCGTGAGATTTTTTTAAAAATTTTGAAACTTTTGAAATGGATGGTTTAGTTGAGAGGAACAAGAAAAGAAATGGATGGTTTAGTTGAGAGGAACAAGAAAAGAGATGTGCAGTGTCTGTGCAACTTTTGAAATGAGAGTAACACTTGTGTGAGACCGTTTCACAGGTCTCAATTTATGAGACGGGTCGGGTCAGATAATTTGGGTCATATTTAATTAATAGATTAATTCTGTTTGGGCTTTTTTTTTTAACAACCAGATATGGGCTCTTTTTAGCCCAATTTTATTAATTCGGTTTATCAAATTTTCGCTCCATTTTTATGCATTTCCTGTGTTCTTCGCGTCAAGTGTCCGAGCTACAGAGAGCAGAGTTCCTCTACATTTTTTCATCTAATTTTCAAATTTTCTCATCACAAAGGTGGATTTTCTTCACAATCTCAGGTGAGTTTTTGTTGTTGATAGTTTTAATGTGTAAAATTTGCTAGGGTTTGCTATTACACTCCAATTCTTCTGGGCCTCGCGGCACACTCGTATTCTTCCTTTTCTCGCGGTCACCATTCCGTTTAATTTTTCAGAGTTTTGCGTTTGCATAGAAATTTCACCGCCGGTAACTGCTATCACTGTACGTTTGCGGCCGCAACTATACTTTCCGTTTATTTCGTTAAATTTCTAGCGGGTAACTGCTATTACTGTATGTTTTTTCTATTTAATCTCTCTCATGATGTTCTCCATTATAATACGAAGTTTTGTGTTTGCATGCAGTAAGTCGGATTTCGCTAGCCAGAGATATTTCGCCGCGGTAACTTTGCCTATTAATCTCCGCTTCTTCAGTTTAATTTTTCGCGGTTCGTTGTAGGTAACTTCCTAAACATGGCCATAATCTTAATTTTGCTTTGCCACTTGCCAAATGGGAAAGTGAATCAACACCAGCATCAGAAATAAAAGGATTTTTCTCAGTATTAGCAACGAAATTGGTGAAAACTGCAAACTATACTCCATCGTCTAAACTAGTTTAAAGAGACACAAATTCTTGCAAGAAAACAGAAACTCATCAGAGAATGTAACACCTTTGAATAGATCCCAAAATTAAAACATATACAAATTGCTATGCACGAGAGGAGGAGATGTCTCATAATAGATCTGAGTATGATTCTTATTCATTTCCCTTCACCTTAAAACTCTGTTTCAAGTTTCAACATACAAGTCTTTCTGTCACCTTCAGGCTTTATCTGCCTTTCTATTAACACTTTATGCAGAATCAAATCCACAATCTTGGTAGTCCCATCACACAGCGACCGCTTCGGGCCTTTTGCTCGTTTTGATTCCTTTAATAGCTGCACATAGTACCCCGTTCCACAGCATAAATCGAAGTTGCAATGCGACTAAAAATCGGTTCAAAATAGAGAAGAAATTAAAGATAAATTCATGCATCCTACCTGCTGCGTAATCCGGGGCTCCAAACACAGCTGACCCAGCAACTAAAGCATTGGCTCCGGCCTCGATCACCTGGACAACCATGATTGCCATAACATGTCATTTGCGGGGATGGGAGTTCAAATTCGTTATTATTTACACACAAGAAAATATTAGATTCTCGACACTATCAAAGTGCAATTCCACCTTTAGAGCTTTTTTTAACCGAAATACTTCTGTTCGGTTAATGGTTAAAGGTTTTATAGAATTTCGGTTAACGGTTAATTCAGTCCGAAAATATCGGTTAACCAAATTAACTGATTGGTTAACCGAAATTCTATAACTGAATAAATCAAGCTATTTGTAACGAGTTACACACAAGGAGAAAAGGATATAGTGTCAATATAGGTGGGTTACCTTGTAAGCATTGTTGGGACCGACCCCTCCGTCTACTTCGATCCAAGGGTTCACTCCCTGCAAAACAAGGGTTGGCAGCGTAAGTGCTTTCTAAGGTACAGTAAGCGGTGTAGATATCGTAACATTAAAAATACCCTCTCGGCGCACATCCTTCTCAAGTCTGAGATTTTCTTGACTTGGCTCTCGATAAAGCTCTGCCCACCGAATCCAGGGTTTACTGACATGATCAATACCAGATCGACAACTGTTGTGGCAATCAAAGAATTTCAGACGATTAAATTTCATCCCTTTTCGATCACGTTATCCGAAATGTTAATTGAGTTAAATATTTGGCAATCTAGATACAGAATATGGTTTCATAGCACTGATCAAATTTGAACTAGCAGTTTCCATATGACTTATTGTCAACTCAAATTCTAAATGCTGAAAAGAAATCCAATCCCTTACATTAGAACCAGACCAACTGTCCATGAAAAGAACAAATAAGCTTACCGTCAAGAACATAATCTATTGCAGTTAAGGGGGTTGCGGGGTTGAGAACCACTCCAGCTTTAGCTCCCAAACTCTTAATCTGAATCACAGCCAATCAGGTATCACTGTCAGAAAAGATGGGCAAGAGAATATATATAGGGAAGGGTTCAGCCGTTCAGGTGAGAACACATCCCCTGTAAAAAGTGTGGACACATCCACACCCTCCATCATGATAAATCAAAGGCTAGGATCTTATCATTACTAAACTTTCAAGTTTGCAATAATTATAAAATGAACTCCGTTCTTAAAAGTTTTCAATAATTATAAAATTGACCTTGCGTGTTTTTTTTCCTAAAATCCTCAACCATTGATGAATCTTGATGGAAGACTGCCCGAAATCAGTCCTCACTTTTTACAGGAGGACACTGTTCTCATTTTATCTCATCCCTATATATATATATGTGTGTGTGTGTGTGTGTATTCAGGAACCAAGTGAAGCAGAGAGGCTGACAAAAATTTGCCAATGCTGACCATGGTATAGAATTCTATTGCTAGAGATTATTTGATATTACAAGCTTTAATGCAAGCCATCATTTCCAGAAATTATACTCGATGAATAAATCCACTAGGCAAAGTAAACTATGGAAACTTCAGTAGTCTTTATAAATATTATATGGCACATATTTTCTTTTTCTTTCTAGCTTTATGAGGTGCAAATTGCAAAAATACACCGCTTAGAAGGTATTGATCAATCCTCTGAAGGGGTCAATCTAAAATAGCAAAATATCTTCATAAAACAAAAAAAATCTCACTTGGTTTAGTGTACGGTGCAGATGAATTGTTGAAGATTGCTCGCAATGGACACTAACAATATCAGCACCAGCCTTTATAAAATCGGGTACTCTCTGTTCGGGCTCTACAATCATCTGCCACACTTGATTGTTAACAAAAACATTTTTATGAAGGGAAGGTATCAAATAATTGGTAAGAAATGACCGATAAGACATACCAGATGCACATCCAATGGAAGGTCGGTAACGGGGCGCAAGGAGTCGACTATAAGAGGTCCAATGGTTATGTTCGGGACAAATCGTCCATCCATCACATCAACATGGATCCAATCACAACCAGCTTGCTCAACCGCTTTCACCTAGATGCATAGCAGCATAAGAGTCAAATCTATAATTATACCAAGTAACCATCCACCTATTATTGCTTAGATAAATGCCAATCACGGAATACTAGAAATCTAGAATACAGGAACCTACAAAATGGACAAGGTAAAAACAGCTTCAAGGAAAACAGTTAAAACTATTGAAATTAACTAGCCATAATCAGGCCAACTACTATGTAGTGTGATGGCATCTCTGTTACAATTTCGATTTATAAATATCGAATGAAATCAGACCTGCTCTCCTAGCTTTGAAAAATTTGCAGAAAGGATGGATGGAGAAACTATGATGTCACTTTTCGAGAACTTATCAACTCGAGAGCTAGCCTTCACCACAGTTCGAAATCCTTTCCTGTATTTACCACATAAAAGAGAACAATCATATCTCAAAAGGATTCCAGACCGACTGGAAAGCAGACTGGACGATAGGAGAAAACTGCCAGTCTTTCTTCCACATAGAATGGAGTTAGTAATTAAACTTCACCTTTAGGATGATGAAGTACAATGCTAGGCTTCTATATTTGGATGCAAAAACAAATGTCAATGATGGCATGAAGATGATCACTATATACTTTGATTGGGAGCAATAAATTGAGACATCATTTAAATAGAAAATCAACACAATGTTTTCATTCACTAAGATACACAAAAAGTGACATAAATAACTACTTGGTAGTTGGCGGTGCATTCAAGAACACTCTTCGAGTAGAAATCGAAAAGAAAGCCCACACAGCTACAAGTCTATGCTTCATTATCAACAAATTGTATGGTCACACTAAAGGTTTGAACTTCTAGTTTAGAGGTTCAATCAAGAATATTATCAACAACCTAAACCAATTATATATGATATATATATACAAACATATGAAGGCTTCCAATTCTCTAAAAAGTTTAGTCCCCAAAGCTCCAATATTTCTAGCTCCCAAACTAATCTGCACTATGGATACATTTAACAAGAAACAATCAAGCCAAAACCTATTAACTCAACACACTTAGTTTACTACCAAGTACCAATCTTATGATCACATATTACATTGGAACAACACAAACCCTAATACCCAATGATAACCATATCAACCCAGAACTGATAACACCCCAACTTGCATCACTGCACATCAAAGTTGAAGATTTTGAACTGAAAATTTTAAACCACTTTACTTTGTCATCGTTCAATTCTAACATCAATAAGTCCCAAGAATATTAAAACGAGAAAACAATTACTAATTTACTAATGAAAAACAACAATTACTAACGAAAAACATAATTACAAGAAATTAAAAAGAAAAAGAATACCTAGATAGATTGAGAGAATTGGAATTGGGAATCTGACGCTTAAGATTCCCGCCAAACCCATTAACTTGGGACTGTAAGAGAGTTGATGAGCCCAAAGAAGAAGCTGTTGCCATGAATTTTGCTTTCTTGTTTTACTTCAAAAATATTTTGGCTTTGAATTCAAAAGAGATAAAGGTGGGTGCTTTATCAGCTGGCCTCCCTTTCTCTCTCTCTCTCTCTCTCTCTCTCTTTCTTGAAACACCACAGGCCACAAGCCCACAATTCACAAGCCTTTGAATTTCTGGGAATCCCAGAATAGAAAGAGAGAGAGATGTGTGGATGACACGTGTCAGGTTGGTCTCCCCAGACTGGATTTTGCTTATCTGCAATGTTTGGCGCTCATTTGTCGCGAGTAGGGACCAAACGGAAAACGGCTGCATATCAAATGCCCAAAACGCTGTGGTGACGACGGAAAGGGCGAAAGGGAACGGGGAGACGAAACCTCTTTTTTATTTTTTATTTTTTTTATTTTTTTGAAGGTTATTTTATTTATTTATTTTATTTATTTATTTATTTATTTATTGTTGAAGAAATTTGACATTTTGCCTAATGCCAACCTAACAGGCTAACAATATTATGCAATAATAATAATATCAATATTTAAATACACATTTTTAAAATATCAATTCATAATGAATATTACAATATTTAAAAATGATTTTTAATTTTATTAAATTATAAAATATACTATGTCTCTTATTAGTATAGTAGATTTGGTATGACAGTAAGAATCAAGAATGTTATCGAAGTATATTTGGAAAGAAATAATTTTAAAAGTTGTATTGTATAGAGTCTATATCTCTCCTGTGTTTATAGATGTTTGAATTTATATTACATATATAACATAACGATTACATAATAAATAGAATGACTTCTGAATATTTGTGACGCTCTCCTTTGTAAGTGTCTTGACCCTCTGTAACTGTTGCTTTTTTATGGGTCGGTGCTCCAATAAGTGCAATGAGCTCTACTTAACCATTCCTCCTTTTTTTTTTACTTGATTCCTAACCGTTACTAATTGATTGCCTTTGACCATTTACGTTCGACCAAAATTGTCAGGTCAGGTCAGGTCTAATACATTGTGCATTTGTCCAGTCATGTTATTATTATCAATCAAGTTGATTAGATAATTAATTTGGTTGATAATCACATGTTTCAAGTTCAATTCCTTATAAAAGTTATTATTTTTTAATTTTATTTTTTTACGTGTTAATATTTAATTGGTTCCAAATTTCCAATGAACATTAAAAAAATAAAATCAATGCTATAAAAGCGAGAGCCTATTACATGATGAATTTATTCTTCTTTTTTTTTTTTGAATACTATTGACCCTGTTACATGTAGTATCTGTCCATATACTATCAGTGGGGGCAATGATGAATTTAGTCTTATTTTTTCATTTTTTAGATTAGCAATCATTCTCAGGATCCACTGGAACCCACGTTGTAAGAAGCTAAAATTTAGTTGGCTTTCCAATCAGGTCAAGAGTCAACCTTTGCTTCTAGATGGAGCTTTGTGATAATTGATAAACAAGAATAATAAGGTCAAACTTGTCAGTCTAACACAGTAGTTATTATTATTATAACTTAAAGCAAAAGCTTATAATGTGAAATTGATATTAAATGTAAAAATATGGTCAGAATTAAAAATAAAGTAATTCATTTGTAAATCATAATGGTTGTCTTTGACGCCGTGCCAATGGATGGCAGAAACCAACCCGTTTGGTTCGCTGAAAAATATTTGAAAGAAATTGAATTCATATTCCATGAAAAACAAATTATTCAGAAAATATATTTCATTGTTTGGTTGGGAGAAAAGAAATTAGTAGGAATATGAATTCCATTGTTTGGTTGGGAATGGAATGGTAAGGAATTATGAATATAAAGATCAATATGCCCTTAACAAGAATAGTGATAATAAATTATATACATGTGTAATTAATAAATTTTGATGAGGATAAAATAGCTCAATTGTTTAATACTTTCTTCCCAAATCCTTCGAAAAACAAAATACCAATCTCTAGCTAAGAATTTGTTTTCCTTCATTTTTGAGAAGTCAATTTCCAATAGAAAACATTTTTCATCCAACCAAACAACATAAAAACAATTTTCCTCCACTTTTAAGAAAAACTTTTCCATGGAAAACGTTTTCCATCAACCAAACACCCCCTTACAATTGTTTAACTAGTACTTTATACTATTGTTGTTTCAAAAATAATAGTAATAACAATGCTAGTCCTATGCCACTAGCCCAATATATGGAAAAGAAATAGTTACACATGGACCCGGGTCCACCTTGCCGCAAATTTTACTGTGGACCGCGGCCCACAATGCATGGTAGTTTATACATCAAAACGATGTCGTTTTGATTAATAAAAAGAAACGGTAAAAACGACTACCTGTTCCGCAAAAAGTAACTTTGTGTATATAACATATTCAATTTCATTTTATATACACTGCAGTTTCCTTTCAACACAACTACATTTTCTTTTCGATATAACTACAATTTCATTCAACATTATACACTCAAATATGTGAAACTATTATTCAGTTCCATTTTATACACACTATATTTTCATTTCGATATAACTACAATTTCATTGGACAATATACACTCAAATATGTGAAACTGTTATTCAGTTTCAGGCATATATAAAGGAAAAACGGTGGGCATATTTAGAAAGTAGTATACGTTATAAAAAGAAAACCGTGAGTGTTTAGTAGGAAATTGGCATATATGAAAGAAAAACTATAGGGATATTCAGAAATACGTATAGCTTACACACAGAAAAATGTGTTTGGCAAGAAATGGGCATATATGAATGAAAAACGGTGGGCATATTCAGAAAGCAGTATACGTTACAAAAAGAAAACCGCGAGTGTTTAGTAGGAAATTGGCATATATGAAAGAAAAACTGTGGGCAGATTTAGAAATACGTATAGCTTACACACAGAAAAATGTGTTTGGCAGGAAATGGGCATATATGAATGAAAAACGGTGGGCATATTCAGAAAGAAGTATACGTTACAAAAAGAAAACCGCGAGTGTTTAGTAGAAAATTGGCATATATGAAAGAAAAATTGTGGGCAGATTTAGAAATACGTATAGCTTACACACAGAAAAATGTGTTTGGGAGGAAATGGTCGTATATGAATGAAAAAATGGGCAAATTTAGAAATGAGTATAACTTTTAGGCCCGGTGTAAGCAATGACAAGCTTACACTTAACAAGTGTACTAGCCCAATAAGAGTTTATGTTTCAAAATTAGAACGCTTTATGGTGACCATTGTAGTAAAATAATTTAATATCCAATTTTCGAATATCAGTTTAAATTTAGCCTAGATTTTAATTCATGTAATAAATAATTGATAATTTGAATTAATTTACATTATATATATATATAGACACACATACACACACATTTTGCACGCGTATAAATTTAGACGGGTTGGGCCCATTTACCCGTGCTTTTGGACGGGTTGGGTTGAAGAAATCCCAACCCGTCCCGTGTTCCCATCCCCCACCCTCAAATATATTGTGTAAATGTGGTATTGTATTAATATTTTAAAATATTGTTGCTAACAAGATTTGAACCCTTAACCTTTCACATAACTTACCACTATTGAAACCAACTATGCAAAACACCTTTATTGAACATTTTTATATACGGGTGTATTTATTTAGATCATTCAAGCATTATATATAATTTATTTATATTAAATTTATTACAAGTATTAATTAATACATTTAATTGTATCTTTATATTAATATTAATATATAATTTATTAATTTATTTATATTAAATTTATTATTAGTATTAATGAATGCAATTAATTGTATCTTTATATTAATATTAATATATAATTTTTTAATATTAAATTTATTACTAGTATTAATTAATACAATTAATTGTATCTTTATATAAATATTAATATAAAGTTTATTTATAAAATTAAAATATCTAAAAATATAATAAGTCTCAATCAAGGTTATATCCTTGATTTATGTCCCTCTTTTTGGATGCTAATAAATGTGTACATTTTACTTTAAATGTTGTACACTTCAATGTTATTAGACAAAATTGTCCCTACTACATTCTTGTTATACAAAACTACCCTTACACCGTTATAACACCGTTAGTTTTAACACAAATAAATAAATAAAAATTAATTAACGAGCTAGCCCGTCAGCCCGTCCTACACAGGTTGGGTTGGCCAAATCCCAACTCGTGGGAAAACGGGTCGGCCCGTCTCGGCTCGTTTTCCAACCAACCTGAGTTTGACAGCTCTGTGCGTATTCTGCGAATAGGTTAATGTCCAATGTTTATATTTAAATAAATATTCAAAATATATCAATAGGTTAATGTCCAATGTTTATATTTAAATAAATATTCAAAATATATTGATGCAAGATTATATAGGAGAAGTTTATACATAGGTAATTGAATGCCAAATTTGTTTATTTAAATATGTAACTCAAAGTATATGAATCCAAGATTATATAGGAAATTCATTATAATTGTCACTAAAATAAACGTTTGCAACTTTGTAAAATCAATAGTCTAAATACTTGTACTTGGTCTAAAAACAATAGTCTAAATAAATACTACTTTTGGTTTGAATTTTTCTAAGTATTCTTAATTCACTTTTGAGTAACATTGTCAATATCTTAATTTTCACTATTTGTCCTCTTCCTTTTTGTTGGTAGTGTGTTATTTGCAATTGGGTTACTGTTGGTAGTATAGATGACAACGTCATGCAATGAGATTATAATGTAGGAATCTATGGATTTTTCTTTAGGTGTTCTGCTCAGGGTTCATTTGGTTCAACCATTATCGTTTAATGAGTTATTGTGGATAAAGAAATCCCTAGTTTAAGGAATAAGATTAGATAAAGTAGTAAAAATTTGAACATTTTAAATATGATGTAATTCAAAGATATTACGAGGTAGTTTCCCGCTTCAATTTGTTGGGTTATTTGAATAATCTCATTGTCAACAAAACCCTCAAGTAGTTAATATAATTGACTTCAAACTATTTTTTTTTTTTTAAAATTTCATGGTATTAATAAAATACTTGGTAATAAATATATAACATTATTTTGTATTATAACTTTGATATTTAATTACAATATTGTGTAAAAAGAACATAGCGGACAATGTAATGAGTATCAATTGATGAATTTGAATGTAAAGAATCTTTGCATTAAAGAAAATAAAAACAGTATAACTAATGAAATTATTTTCTTGTTTAATTTATTTAATTTATTGATAATGAATACTTTTTTTAAATAAAGGCATTGTAGACACATAACTAAATTAAAGAAATGCATATGTATTATTTTTTGTTGTAACTACTAATTTATTTAATTCAATAAGAGTAAAATAGGGTGATCACACTTTAATTTGTTGGGTTATTTGAATACTCTCTTTGTCAACCAATCCTCAAGTAATTAATATAACTAGCTTCAAACTATTTTTTCATGGTATTAATAAAATACTTGATAAATAAATATATAACATTATTTTGTATTATAGCTTTGATATTTAATTACAAGATAGTGTAAAAAGAAGATAATGGACAATGTAATGAATATCGATTGATGAATTTGAATGTAAAAAATCTTTGAATTGGAGAAAATAGAGACAATATAATTAATGAAATTATTTCTCTTATTTAATTTAATTTTTTGATAATTAATAATTTTTTCAAATAAAGGCGAGTAGACACATAATCCTAAATGAAACAAAGGGTCAAATATGTCATTGAACTACACACCATAATACAATTAAGTCACTGAACCTAAAAACCTACAATTGAGTCCCTACACTAACTAATTTCATGCAAATCTTCCAATATACATGTTTCTAACAAGTAACCATAAATTAAAAATATTTTTAATTTTTAAATAATTATTTTTAAAAAAAATGTCTTCGCTAGAGATGAAGAAAGTAAGAAACCTTCTTCGCCTCCGGCCATGGGGACGAAGAGGTTTCTTCGTCCCCAGCCATGGAGACGAAGAGTGGAGTTGATGAGCATAACAGTGCCTTCAAAGCCGCAGGTGTCGCCAACTTTCTTGAATCTCCGCCAGTAATTGTTGAAAGCATAGGAAGCATGGGCAACAAGCCAACAATGGTGTTGGGAAAATAGCAACTATCGTGAGGTCTAATGGCTTCGCAGTCTGCACCGCCTTCTCCACAAGCATAGTCCATAGCCTCCACCGGGCGCCACCGCCACAGAGACTTCGCCCCCAGACGCCTTACACAGCGACAAGTGTGGCCCGTATGGGGGAGTTATAGGGTTGAACATCGGAGCTCGATAATGAGCCACCAGAGAAAGGAATCTGACTAATGAATAGTTATGCTCTATACATATTTATGAAATTTTATATAGGAACTAGACTAGATTCAAATCTCGTCTGCGTGAGAAAATTGTCATTTTGATCCAATGACTATTGTAGTAGTGTTAATTGCTATCCGCAACTTTCAAAAATGTTAATTACGTACCTTGACTATACATTTTTTATCAATTTTGGTCCCGCCGGCCAAATTACCGGCCAAATGTGACCGGAAAATATTAAATCACATATTATTCTTAATTAGAAGGGGCAAAGTAGTCATTGCTTGTTATGCCTGCCAACATCATCCATTTCCACCATCGTCGCCGGCGAGCTGCTCTCTTCTTCGCCGGAAAACAGAGGAGAGGGAGAGGGAGAGAAGGCCCATACGGAATCTAGAGGGTTGACCAGTGTTCGAATATAAAGAAAAAGCTTGAGATCAACTCCAAAACATTTATATTGACTAACATTATTTAACATATAAATTTATAAATATATAAATTTATAATACTTACCGTCTGTGTCCATGCCGTGAATGACAACACCGTCAAAGGAAGTCGACCGCGTCGCCATCCGCCACCCAACGACGAGAAGAAGTCGCACTGCCCAGCCATCACGTGAAGATTATTGGTAACACAACCTGGAAAAGCTTTCATCGACGTCATTTATAGAGGCGAGTTGAACAACTGTTGCTTCAAGTCGACGGCGGCAGTAGCTTCAAGGCGGTAGCTTCAAGTCGACGGCGGCGGCACAAATTGAATGGAGAAGATGACGGAGAAGAAATAAGGTAAAGAAAATGACTAAAATACCCTTACTGTTTGGCCTATTAATATTTTCCGATCACATTTGGCCGACAATTTGGCCGACGTGACCAAAATTGAGAAAAAATGCATAGTCAAGGTACACAATTAACATTTTTGAAAGTCGCTGATAGCAATTAACACTACTACAATAGTCATTGGACCAAAATGACAATTTTCTCTCATCTGAGTCCTCATTACTACTTAGAATGTACCC
>CM008339.1:16956784-16970211 GCA_002525835.2 Ipomoea batatas
AACAAAAGGCAGAGAATAAGAGGAGGTTTTATGTAACCCGGAGCCGGCGGCAGGCTAACATGGGTTCCGGCGAGTCTCCGATGGAAAATTTCTCTTAGTTTTAGTAAATACGAGTTAGTGAAAGGCAGAAAGGGGACTTTATTTGGTTAAGCCTCGTTGGCTTTGTGGAGAAATGTGATTTTGATATGGTAGCATTAAACGACGGAGTTTGGGGATGTGGATGCCATGTCATCACTCTATTAATTCTCAGCCACAAAATTTTTATGACAAATTGTTATTTATTCGGTAAAATCCCATTTGACAATGAGAGGGGGATCTAAACCTAAAAGTAAAAAAGGGTCAAATAAGGGATAAATCTATGAAATAGCGTAAATGAATCTATTAAAATAATATTGTTGACACTCAAATTTTGATAAAGATGGATGTTTTTGAATATTAAAATATTTAATTATATTTTGAATAATACTGATATTATCTAATTTGTTTAATCTATCAATCTATATATTAAAATTAAAACAGAAGTGTTGGACATAATATTATATAATAATTCCTTACCATAAATTCTAGCCTTTCTTATCATTCATTATTTATGGCTAAAATTGACAAAAATATTCAAAATATGATTTCATTCCTTATTATACACGGAAATTAATGAAATATTTTATCCAATTCCATTCCTGTATGGATTCCTTATTTAGGTACATATATTAACAATCAAATTACTATATGATGTATATTATAGTATTTTAAAAAATTAATATATTATGTTAATGTAAGTAATTAAATTCCTCTCATTATAATATTCAAAAAAAATTCCGACAATCAAATTACTATATGATGTATATTATAGTATTCAAAAAAAATTATTATATTATGTTAATGTACGTAATTAAATTCCACTCATGATAATATTCAAAAAAAATAAAAATTCAAACAATCAAATTACTATATGATGTATATTTATAGTATTAAAAAAATATTACTATATTATGTTAATTTACGTAATTAAATTCCTCTCATTATAATATTCAAAAAAAATAAAATTCCAACAATCAAATTATTATATGATGTATATTATAGTATTCAAAAAAAAAATATTACTATATTATGTTAATGTACGTAATTAAATTCCTCTCATGATAATATTAAAAATAAAAATTCCATCAATCAGATTACTATATGTGTATATTATAGTATTAAAAAAATATTACTATATTATGTTAATGTACGTAAAATTCCAACAATAAAATTACTATATGATATATATCATAGTATTCAAAAAAAAATATTACTATATTATGTTAATGTACGTAATTAAATTCCTCTCATTATAATATTCAAAAGAATAAAAATTCCAACAATCAAATTGCTATATGATGTATATTATAGTATTAAAAAAATATTAATATATTATGTTAATGTACGTAATTAAATTCCTGTCATGATAATATCCAAAAAAACAAAAATTTCAACAATCAAATTACAATATGATGTGTATTATAGTATTAAAAAATATTACTATATTATGTTAATGTACGTAATTAAATTTCTCTCATAATAATATTCAAAATAAAAATTCCATCAATCAGATTACTATATGATGTATATTATAGTATTAAAAAAATATTACTATATTATGTTAATTTCCAACAATCAAATTACTATATGATGTATATTATAGTATTCAAAAAAAATATTACTATATTGTGTTAATGTAAGTAATTAAATTCCTATCATGATAATATTCAAAAAAATTAAAAATTCCAACAATCAAATTACTATATGATGTATATTATACTATTAAAAAAATATTACTATATTATGTTAATGTACGTAATTAAATTCTCTCATGAAAATATTCAAAAAAAATAAAAATTCCAACAATCAAATTACTGTATGATGTATATTATAGTATTCAAAAAATATTACAATATTATGTTAATGTACGTAATTGAATTCCTGTCATGATAATATTCAAACAAAAATTTCAACAATCAAATTACTATATGATGTATACTATAGTATTAAAAAAATATTACTATATTATGTTAATGTACGTAATAAAATTCCTCTCATGATAATATTCAAAAAAAAATTGAACAATCAAATTACTATATGATGTATACTATAGTATTAAAAAGAGTTAATTCCAGCAATGGTCTTCCGACTATGTTGATTTTTCAAAATTAGTCATCGACTTTTAATTTGGACAATTTAGGTCCCTTGACTTTCAAATTTTTTCCAATGTTGGTCCTTTCGTTAAATTTTGGTTAAATTGAGGTCAAATGAAGGGGTAAAATTGTTCATTCATTTGTTTAGTGTATTATTACTCATATTTCTCTTGTCCTATACGCTGTATATATGAATATAATCTCAGTCGAAGTCTCAATCGAAGCCATATAATCTCTGTCGATGTCTCTTCGATTGATATTATATTCATATATATAGTGTATAGGATAGGAGAAATACAAGTATACAAGTGAACGGACAATTTTACCTCTTTATTTGACCTCAATTTAACCAAAATTTGACGAAAGGACCAACATTGGAAAAAATTTGAAAGTCAAGGGACCTAAATTGTCCAAATTAAAAGTCAAGGACTAATTTTGGAAAATCAACATAGTCGGAGGACCATTGCTGGAATTAACTCTATTAAAAATAATTACTATATTATGTTAATGTACGTAATTAAATTCCTCTCATGATAATATTCAAAAAAAAATTCTAACAATCAAATTACTATATGATGTATATTATAGTATTCCAAAAAAATATTACTATATTATGTTAATGTAGAGCTGCTTGGAAGATATTAGGTTTTGAAATACAATACAGATATCCTCCTGTAGAGCGCTTGAATTTTCATTTGCCAATTGAACAATGTATTTATTTTGATGAAGATGCTCCAATCGATGTCATTGTAGAACGACATGCGGTAAAACATAACATGTTTCTGACTTGACTTGAGACAAACAAAAAATACCCTGAGGCAAACACACTCATTTATCATGCCCAAGAGACCAACTTAAGCAAATAGAGATTAAGCACAAAGTGCGTCCTTTCCACACTTTAAATTGAACATTGTCCTCGATGTTACCTCGGACTCACAGGATAAAGGGAAACGGGTTTAAATAATCATTGCAAACAAAATCCCTTTCCACACTTTGAAATTTGCTATGGGATCATCTGTTGAATATAAAACACATGCAAACCTGTATAAACAATTTCCACACTTTGAATTTGAAAACGGGGCATAAAATAGAAAAGGGATAAGAGGTTAAACCAAGTATGCATCCCTTTTTCCACACTTTAGCTTCCAACATCGGTCGGCTTCCGTTATCAAAGCTATATGCTCAAAGGTTAAAAACTGGAAATATAATAGCAATTAGGAAAGCTATTCAATTATTATAGACTTGATAGGCTATTGCAAACATAATAAAGCAAAATAATTGCAAACTAGATAAACACATAAAACTAAAAAAAAAATAGAAATAACTACTATAGAAAATAAATACGAAATAGTAAAATCATTTAAATATCCTAACAAATATTAAAACGCATGAAAATAAAGCAAGTAATGCAAAAGTAATAAAAAACATACAAGAAATTAAAGAAATTAAAGGCAGAACCCCACACATAGGGAACCTATTGTTTCTCATGGGCCATCACTGATCAACTCAATTCAAGAATAATGTTTTGGGGACTTCTTCATTGTTTCTCAAACTGCTGGGGTGTGAAATCTATCATCACTGATCACCAAAGGATGTAGGGTGGAACTGTCGTGCGAATTGAGCCTGTAGCTCCTAAATCAAACGTGCATTCTCCTCGACCACTCTCCACGTGCGGAGAATCTCTTCATCCTGCCTATCCTGGCGTGCATATAGTGATGTATATTGTTCTTCCTGCCACATGATGTGGGAACGCATATAAGCCATTTGCTCTTCATGGAGCTGTCTATGGAAAGCCTGAGTAGACTCCCAATGCATCATAGTAGGCCCCTTGTGCTATGCACTAGGCTCTCCCTGCTCCTGTACATTCGACTCATCCCGCTCCTGTGGCTCGTCATCATCTTCCTCATCATTACTGCCTACGACTCCTTCAGCTGGTGCATCATCACCTCTCCACTTGATATACATGGCCTTGAACTCATGAACTGTGAAAGCTACCATGAGAACCTCTATTTTCTCTCTTTCTAAATGATTGCCGACGCCCAATCCCTAGCACAATCCAGTCGCCAAAGGTCCTAAGGATACAGCTTGTACCTTTTGCCTTGTATGGGATTGAAGCCATTTCTTCACTTGGGTTCCCATGTTCACATTCACACCGTTCTCCATACTCCACATATAAAAGAGATCGTGCCGATAGGTCTTGTTCAGATTTATCTCTCCTTGAGAGGTTTACAGCCAATGCTAACCTAATATCTTTAAGGTAGTTGGTCGTGATGTGCTTGGCCTTCAGGTTGCATGAGTGATATGGTCGTCCATTTGTGATCCGGCCCCAATAATTTGCAGCATCTCTATCTGTGTCAAAATCATATTTAAAGTCATTAAAGTAACGCATGGATACCTCGGCTTGGTCGTGAAATCCCAAAGCAACTGCAATGTCGTTAACAGATAAATGGTATCGACGGCTAAAGAGTGAGAACTTTATAGATTGTCTTGCATTGTTGATTTCACGTCTAACATCAAGCGTGGGAATGAACTTGTAAGTGATGGGGGAATACGTTGGACCCCTCCATTCGAAAAGTCTCCCCAACTGAGGATGTTGAAGCAATCGATAAACCTCATCTTCGCATCCGAATTCACGCAGTATATTTGGATCAAAGAATCTCCCTCTGCTTAGATGTTTTCTTCGATAAACATCCACTAATGCTCGCTCTACCAGTGACAAATTCCTTAGGGTTCATGTACCCAATTCTTCTGGAACGGCTTGTCGTGGAAAGTCCTCCAGTTGTTGACGTCTAGAGGTTTATACTCTTATTCGTTGCCTACTAGAACTAGTGTCATCATGTTTACTTTTCTTAGCAAGCTCTTTAGTTCGACCAATCCTACAAAATTTCAACAATTAACAAAAATTCATAAAAAACAATTGGTTAGTTGCAAATATCTTCCAATATCACACCAAGAATTGTTGCCCAAATTTCTTGTCAAAAATTGTAAAATTTCAAAAATAAGGGTAGGATTTTTGAAAATTTCGCCATAGTTTCCGCTCTTTTTGGATCAATTCTCATCATGAAAATGTCAACAATAAAGTTCCAATATCACACACATGCTCAATTTTAAGATATGGCAATTCAATTCAAAAGTCAACAATGTCAATATAGAAGTCAACAATTTCAAAAAGTCAGCTTCATCTTCTTCTCTAAATTCAAGTATTATGGTTAAAGAATGAAAATGCAATTCAACAATGTAGCATGTGTAATATCAAATTGGCGGTATAAAAATTTTCTATAACAAGTTTGCACATCAATTCAAGCATCAATTTCATTATACCATCAAGAAATCAAGCAAACCCATTTGGATTTTCATGGTGTTCACACTAGAGTTCAAAATTTGAATTCAATCTACCTATTTAATCACAAATAATGGAAGAAAGCAATGAAACAAAGTTCTATGATGCTTTTCTGACCATTATCAACATTCAAATCATACTAAATATTGCAAAATAATGTAGGATAGAATTTCATGAATATACTCTTCAAAATTCAAAAACAACCATTGAAATAGCTTCAAGAAGATGTTTTTACCTTGTGGTGATGTTCTAGCCTTTGTTTTGATCAAGAAAGGTGAAAAATAATCAACTTTTACTCAAACCTTGCTTAGGAGTGGTGTTTTGGTGTGGAGGAGGAGAAGAAAATTGTGTTTGGGGATGAAACATTCGTGGTTCGGCCGAGCTTTTTTGTTCACGCCACTTTGTGCCGTTCACGCGTCCTTCACGCATGACTGTGCGCGTGGATGGATATTGGAATCCATCCACATGTCCTTCACGCGTGAATGACACGTGGATAGTCCAGTCTAGTATTTTCCTCCAGTTTTCGGTTTTTCCTTTCGCCTTTTGTCCAGTTTTTGCTCTCCCGTAGCATTTTTCGACCATTAACCCTACAAATTAATCTCCCAAAAACATATACCATCAAGAATTACTAATAAATCATTAAAAAAAACAAAACATAAAAACGACGTAAATTAATTATTAAAAACCTTGGGTTGCCTCCCAAGTAGCGCCACGTTTTACGTCTCTGGCTAGACGCAACGTGTCTCCTTCTTTCTCAACCATATTCCTTTGTAGTGGTTTGAAAACATTTTGGTATCCATGTGTTCTTCCAAATCAACTTTTCATTCTTCCATCTAGGTTTGGTCTTGGTTTTCGCTTTGACCATGGCTTTTAACTCTCCATCTTTCTTTTCAACTCTTTCCTCTTTTTTATTTTTTATTTTTTTTTTCGGTTTGTCCATCAAATCTTAAGGCAATTTCGCCCGTGCTCACATCAATCCGAGCATGGCATGTAGCTAAAAATGGTCTTCCAAGGATCAAAGAGCCAAAGGGCTCATCCCTTCCCATTTCACAAACAATAAAGTCCACTGGCACTAAAAATTCTCCAATTTTCACAAGCACGTCCTCCGCTAGACCGTTCGGATACCGCGTGGTTCCGTCGGCTAGGCGAAGTAAGCCTTGTCAGTTTTAGACTAGGTAAGCTTAATTGATCAAACAAACTAGAGGGCATTAAATTGATAAAAGCTCCAAGATCGACGAGAGCATTTGGAAAGTTCATGTTCTTTATGGAACAAGGAACTACAAAAGCTCCCAGGTCACCATTCTTAATGGGGTAACCCGTAGTCTTAAAAGCCGAAATCTCTTTGCTTAAATAAGCATAATCATCATAAACATCATTTCCAAATAATTCACGACATTGCTTATCATTGAAAAATTTTTGCATGAAAGCATTAAATGTACCTTTTCTTGCCTTATCTTTTCCTTTTGAAGTTTTGGATTCGTGCTTTTGCAACACGCTTTCTTTAGCTTGATCACAAGAGGTGATTTTACCTTCTTCTTTCTTCATTGGAATTCCACAAGAAACGTTTTCAATGTTCTTCTCAAGGCTTGGACTACAAGAGGTAGTCTTTTCCATCTCTTTTCCCTTCATTCTTTCTTTCTCACAATTGCATATTCCACAAATTACATCCATTGGATCACATCCATCATGTTTCTCTTCAATTGCTTCCACGACATTGATTCTTTCCTTAGGATTATTCTCCGTATTGCTTGGAAGTTGCCCGTAATGCCTTTTGGACATCATTTTAAACATCTGCGATATTTGGTTTTCTATCGTCTTAAGAGTAGCCTTCGATTCCTGTCTTAAGCTTGAAATCTCTTGTCTAATCTCCTGTGTAATATCCTGTTTAAGATTAGCTCTATCATTCTTTAATTCCATGATGGTTCTTGTGAGTCTTTCGTCGACCTCTCTTATGTCGTCCCTTCTTTCTTGTGCATAATCCAACTAAGAGTTATAATTAGGCTTGTAATGAGTCATCTGGCCTCCATTCCCTTGAGTTGGGCCATAAGTAAGTCTACCCTTCTCGCTCTGCCCGTAGGTGGGTTTATTGCCATAATTATAGTGTGCTCTTGTTTGGAATCCTCCATTGCTATTGTTCCAACCATCTCCTTGTTTCTAGTTGTGGTTTTGTCCGTGGTTACCTCCGTAGGCATTGTAGCTAGGACCTCTTTGATAATCTACCGCTTCAACGTGTTCTGTTACAGAAGGTGATGTACATATGTTGGTGTCGCACGGTCCTCTGCATATGTTGCAATACAAAGCTAAAGCCATACAGGGTTTCGTCTTTCCTTCCATTTTTTCCACCATAGACTGTAACTTTTTGATTTCGTGATTCATTGCTTCAATCTTTGCTTCGTTTGCTACATGACTATTTACCTCATACATTCCGCCATGTTCTTCTCTTCTATCATACCAACATAAAGTATTTTTCGAAATTATTTCAATTAGTTCTTCCGCTTCTGGCAATGCTAATGAGACAAATGCACCAATCAAAGATGAGTCTAGGAGCATTTTCCCTTCGTCAGTTAAGCCTCCATAAAATGAACCGATTACATCCCAGGGATGCATACGATCGTGCGGACACTGCCTTTTTAAAACCTTAAATCGCCTCCAGGCTTCTCCTAAACTTTCTAATCTCCCTTGCTTGAATTCTTGGATATGTCTTCGAATCTTCATTGTCTTGGTGATTGGAAAAAACTCGTTCATAAATTCTTTATGTAATTGCTGCCAAGATCTGAAGTGATGGTCATCCTGGCTTTCTAGCCATCGTGCTGCTTCTCCTATTACTGAGAATGGAAACAGTTTTAATCTGATGATCTCTTCACTTACTCCTTCCTGTCTATACATCCCGCAGGCTCGAATAAATCTTGTAATATGTGCATGTGGACCTCTGAAGGTAATCCTGCATACTGATTGTTCTGAACCAAAGTAAGGATTGTCGGGTGCACATGAAAGTTTACATTCTTCAATGGCGTTACATAAATAGAGTTATGCATATTAAATTCTGGCGTCATGTAGTCTGCTATGGATCTTTGTTGTTCTTGCGGTACTTCATAATATTCGTCAACTCGAATTTGCTTCGGTGGATTCACTCGGTTAATCTGTGGTTCTTCTAATATTTTATCATTCTGAATGGTTTGTCCAAGTGGGTTAATTGGAACTGGTGGTGGATTTGGTATAGTTGTCCCTCTTCCTTGAGAGTTCCTCGTAGCGCTTGTAGAAACCATTTGTTCATAATATGCATATGTTTTTCCTTCTTGTTGCTTTGTTAATTTCCGGTATGTAAGGAAATAAGCCTTGGTTTCCTTTCGCTCTTGTGTGCATTCCCCTATTAAGATTTTCGAGAAAGCAAATAATCCACAATTGACTAGAAGTAGGAAATTGAGGGTAAGTAACAAAAACGAATAAAACAGAAAAATAAAACAACCTATTGCCCTCCCCGACAACGGCGCCATTTTGACAATCTGTCTAAACTCCCCGAGTGTCGATCTCGAAGGAGGGACGTGGAGGTTAGTCTATGCTATTGCTTTCAATCGAATGAACATGTGATGAGACATGTGAGGGTGGTGATAGTGGTGAATGGCATGTATGAAATGTAAGTGAGCAAGAGGTAACTAAGATCAAAGTAGTACGTAATAAGAAATAAGAAATAAGAAGATAAGAGAATGAATTGTGCTCGTCTATGTTACTTCCTCGTGTGTCTCAAGTAGTGGTCTAATGATGCAATTGTGTTGGCTATTCAAGAGTGTGTCAACTTAGTCCTTTTCCACCTTTGTGTACTAGGGCTTCTTAAGCTTAGGAGTACCATTTGGAAACCAAAAGCCCTAAGGGACATTTTATCAAACACCTAAGCTACACACTTTCCTACTACTCCAAATTATAGAATTCCATAGGATCTAAGATTGCAAAAAGCTTCAATTCAACTCAAATCAATACCATGACAGAGTCAAGGTCTCAATCTCTCAATAGATTGGTCAAATCTATACAAGATCTAATCAAACCAACAATCAATAGACAAGAATATATTTTCCAACATCAAAGCAATCAAATCCACAATAAGAAATAAGATCTTCACAGTAGCAACATAGATTCACACAACTCTATCCCTAGATTGTACTAGCCAAACATAATCATGAATTCAAGCTCATAAACTAGTTCAATCCAAGGACAAGATATGTAAAATAGAATAAGATTCAAATAAAAATCACCTAGTAAATGAAATGTAGTCTTCAATCCAAGCTTCAATTCTTCATTTACAAGGAAAATGTAAAACCTAATCTAAGAATGGAAATCTGATTTCTAAAAGTGTTCTCTTTGAAAAGTCTTATCAAGCCTCCTTAAATAGTCTCCTCCAAATTTCCCTAAAAATGATTTCTCCGCATTGTCTCGTTCACGTGGCCTTCACGCGTGAATGGTCTCGTGGACGCGTACTGAAATGCGTCCACACGGCCTTCACGCGTGAATGCAGCATATTGGGCCCACCAGGACTCCTGTCTTGCTCGGTTTGCTCGTTTTGCTCATTTCTCGTGCCTAACGGCTCCCAGAACCTATTAAATGTCTTAAAATACACCAAGGGTAGCTTTGCGTGTGGTTAATGAATTAAAGCACATAATATCGTAAAATTAATCACATAAGGATATTGAAATGCTATAGAATTATCCCTATTTATATCCAAATATATAGGTATCTTGGGAGTTTATCAAGAGCCTATTTGACTAGTTTCCCTTTTTTCAAAAAAAAAATAATCTTCAATTGGAGATGACCTCTTCCCAAAAAAATTACAAACTTCCTTTAGATTCTTGGTACTTATTGCGACTTCAGCTTTCTTTATTTTTTCAATATTTTTTATGGCTTTGCTTAAAAGTGATATATGCTCTACTAAATTTTCTTTAGTTTTTATTATATGTCTATTGAGTCTTGTGGCGTATACGTAAAATCTTAATTTTTTTTGTAGATATAAGGAATGCCATGTTTAATGCTTAGAAGATGTTCCTTGAGTTCAAGTTAGTTTATATCTTCTAACATGTCTATACTCTTTTTTTATTATCTTAATTGCATGATTGACTCAATTGGTTAATGTTGAGATTAACAAGAACAAGAAACAATAATAATGACAGAAAGTAAAGAAGACATGCAAGACGTACGTGGTTCGACAAAGTGTCTACGCCCACAGGAACAAAATTGTTGTATGTTTTATTAATTGTGATGGTGATGAAACATCTAGAGATACAATCAACATATTTATAGGTATCTCAAAACATGTACATGCACTAAAATACCCATGTACTATACCACGGAGTTGTTGCCCCCACGCCTCCAACTCACTTTGCTCCGCTCCATACATATGAGACATACACAACAAATCTCCACCTTGGTGAATATGCCTCTTAAGAGAAAAATCAATCTCACATATACCCATGTGTTGGGAAAATTAACCATGCTCATCTAGCATCTAGAAACACTCAACAAGTCCAAACAATGTTTGAACTTGTTAGTTGTAACTCTCTTTATCAACATGTCTACTGCATTCTCACTAGTATGAACTTTCTGCAACAATATCCAACTAGAAGCAATGAACTCTCCATTCTTATGGAACCTTACATCAATATGTTTGGTTATGACATGATATACTTGATTTTTAGTCAAAAAGATGATACCCTGACTATCACAAAGTAATTGAACTCCACCTTGCTCAATACCCAGTTTCTTAATCAAACCTAAAAGTCGCAAAGCCTTTTTAGTTGCCTCAATCACAACCATGTATTATGTTTCAGTTGAAGACAAAGTTACAACAAACTGAACTGATAATTTCCAACAAACAAGACCACCACCAAGGGTAAAGACATCCTCCATTGTAGAATGCTTATTATCCTTATCACCAATATAATCTGAATCCACATATCCCACGACTAAAAACTCACTATGTTGACTCTCAAGTACAATACCATGCCCCATAGCATTCTTTAAGTATTGGGGATTCCACTTAATTGCCTCCTAAGTTTAGACATTTACTTATTGAGTACAAATCATCACATACGTTAAGCAGCTAACTACACTGGCATAAGGAACCTTTAATCTTCAATCTCACTAACTATTTGGGACATTGACTAGATAAGAGCTTAAAATGATTAGTAAAAGGAGTACTTGTCAAGGACCTTCTCAACATAACTTTGTTGAGTTAGCCACAACTTCCTTGCAAATCTATCTTTGTGAATTTCTATGCCAAGAATTTTATGTGCATTACCTAAGTCTTTCATATCAAATTCCTGAATCAATAAAACTTTTAATGCAATAATATCATTCATACTCTTAGCATCAATCAACATATCATCCACGCATAAATGACATAATAACAAAAAAAATAAAAGAACCATTATCAAGACTATTAACATAGACACAACAATCATACTCACAACATGTGTAGCCAATCTATATCGTGTAAGAATCAAACAGCTTGTACCATTGCCGTGGAGCCTATTTCAACCCATGCAATGACCTTTTCAGCCTACACATCATATGCTCACCTTCGGGTTTACCAAACCCTTCAGGTTTCTTCATAAAAATCTGCTCATCTAGATCACCATGTAGAAAAACGGTCTTCACATCCATCTGCTCCAAATGCAAATCCCAAGTACCTACCAAAGCAAGCACTAACCTGATAGGAGTACGTCTAACAAGAAGAGAGAAAAACTCATCATCATCTATTCCCTTTTGCTGAGAAAATCCCTTAAAAACAAATCGAGCCTTGAATCTTTCTACTTCTTTTTTCTTATACTGGTGGCTTCTTTCTATAGACTCACTTTCACCTTGTAGAATTTTTTCCTTGAGGAAGTTGAATTAGCTTCCAAGTATGAATCTGGTGCAAAGACTCCATCTCCTCAATCATATATGTTATCCATTTATCTTTCTCTTACCTAGAAATGAAATCTTAAAAGGTAATTAGTAACAATAAGTGAACAAGAGATCATATCCTCAAACCCACACCTGCAAGGTGGCTTGACATTTGTTCGTCTTAGTCTATATCAAGCCAAACAATAATCATATAAATCCTCTGAACTCGAACTTGTTGTAGACATGCATGGAGCCTGTTGCAGATTCTGTAGGTGTAGAATCAATAACTTCTTAAGTCTCAATCATAGGTGGATTATATGCTCTCTCAGTCAATGAAAATCGATTTATATCCATTTCTATTGTGCTAGAACCCTCAACCAGCGCATCTCCTTTCTTCAACCGAAGCATGGAATGCTTATTAAATATTGCAGCTCTACTAATCATCACCTTCTAATCTTATACTTAGTTGACTCTTTTGGAAGATCAACTCCTCTATTTCTTTTTTATCTTAGCTTCTAGTCTTTTGTTTTCTACTCCCAATATTATGTCTTATGGTTCTTTATTTTTTGGACTATAGATTTCTATTTTTTTTCCTTTTGCTGCACATCTTTTGATTCTTAGAATTGGTCTTTTGGTCCTCAATTTTCTATTCTTCTATCTTATACTTTGGTTTCCTCTATCTTCTATTTTCTTTGCTCTCCTTTGATTTCTTCTCTTACGATTTCCCCTACCTCTTATTTCCCTCTTTTCTTTTGATTTCTACAAAGATGACTTGTCTTCTAGCTTTGCTATAGTAATATCTTTTGAAGACTTATCTTTTAAGATTTTTCTAAAGATTCTCTTTTGATTGAATACGCATTCTAAATAATTTCAAAGTGTTTATACGTGGTTGGATTATTTTGTCTTAACAAAATTTCTAAATAAAAAACTTGTATTAATTTGGAGAATATAATTTTCTACTACATTTTAATTAGCATAATCAAAATATATTAATTAATTAATCCTAACAAAACCTAAATGCTCAATAGTGAAGCCTTAGAAAACTT
>CM008339.1:17011854-17027990 GCA_002525835.2 Ipomoea batatas
TAAAAAATATTTTGTTGGGGCTGCTGCGGGTTCTTGCTCCGGCAACAATTGTTATATATATATATATATAAATTTAAATAATAATTTGTAAAAAAAAAAGAGAAGATTGAAAAATACTTTGAAGAAGAAGTCCAATTTGTAATGGAGGAGGTGAGATGTGTGCGATGACTGAGGGAGAAAGGTGATGCGAGTCGATGAATAGCGAGCCTAAAAGAATTTAGGTTTAAAAAGGATAAAAGAGGAAATGTATTAAAATAGTTATTCCTGAGAAGTCAGGAATAGACTAATACCAGGGGGGCCCCTGGTAATAGCTATTACCCTTGCAAGGGTAATAGCTCATTCCCAGGAACAATGTTCCTGGGAATACAAATGCGAACCAAACAACGGAATAGGCTATTACTGGGAATGCTATGCCATTCCCTGCCTATTCCGTGAACCAAACACCCCGTTACTTATTTTACTAATTTCACTGACTAAGATAATTAACATTTTAAATAAAACATATTCAAGCTAATTTTAATTATTTTACGAATCCCACAAATTCCTTTCACGAGCCTTCTTCATCATGGCGTGATAGCAGAATTTGCCCACGTAATGTCTAACGAGTTGTAACACGAGCGGGCGTGATATTTCTTGTGATAGCAGAGGTGGCTCGCTGAAATTGGTTTCACTCTCTACTTCATGTGCACAACAGCTTGTAATGGCCCTGGAAGTGAATTACCGTGGAATTAAAGAGGGTAAAAGGGGAAGGAAGGTAGCACTTAAAAACGTTGACAAGTGAAGCCTAAAACGTCGTCGTTTGAAGAAGGCCGTTGGGAGGTAATTGGCTCGTTTCGGACGACGTGGTTTCACACTTTCACACTTCCCTTCCAGTAGCTTTCTTCTGTTAGGGAGTTTGTTGAGCAGAATAAATGTTAGTTACTCTCTCCGTCCCGAATTGGATGTCCCATTTGCTTTTTACACGCTTTTTAAGAAATTAAAGTAAATGTGATGTCTTTTCCAATTATGCCCCCAACTTTTTTACTTTTGGAAATAAAAGTAATAAAGAAAACAAAAGTCATAAGGGTAAATTGGGAAAAGTAGAATGATTGTGATGTTCAATTTTGGAAAGTGGACAACATTTTGGGACAAATTAAAAAGGAAAGTAAGACAAGTAAAATGGGACAGAGGGAGTATTTGTTAGCTGGCCTTGCTATGTATTTAACCCAATTTTGGGAGTTGGATTGATTATGCTAAGTAATGCCATAACCTTCTTCTACTTTCTCTCTTTTCTCTATTTCCCAACGCCAATTATGTCTCCTCTCCCTCTCTACTACTTTCATATCCTGCATCTAAGATCATTGCAAGTGGTATTAGGGCCCGATATGGAGGATCGCGTCAAAAGATTGGAAGCTGCTATGATTGAGATCATCAACAACAAAATGGACACTCTGTTTCAGGCTGCTCAGGATTCAGTCACTGAACTCTCCGCTCAGTTTGGGAGCCTGGGGAAGGAGCTTAGGCTAAACCGGTCAACTCCTTCGATCGTGGGAAACTCTCCGGGGCAATCATCAGTCCAGGGGCAGTTTCCAGGAAAACTGAGCCTGGCACCTGAACACCCTAGTGGAAGGCCAAATAAGGCTCCAATGCATGAAGCTAAGGTGGAGGAGGTCAATTTGGAAGCAGCAACCCCCAAGGGTATGGGACACCTGAATTGGGCTAATTAATGTCGAGTGGGTTCCTAGAAGGGGAGGAGTGAATGGAGTGAGGCCAAACGCAGCTGGACAGAATCAGGAACTTCTCCTAAGGTACCAAAGTGAGTTTCTTGCCTTTGATTATGCCAACCCTAGGCAATGGATCCTCATGTGTGAAAAGGTTTTTGTGCTTTCCCATATACCTAAGCATGATATTATGAATCTACTGTAGGTATACCTCACTGGAAAGGTTGGATTATGGTTTGAAAGTTACGTGCACAGTCTTAGGGATAAGTTTCATTAGACATACTTTGCTAAGGCTATGAATAGAATGTTTGGGAATAGTGGAGTCTCTCTTATGGAGGACTTTGCATCCTTCAAACAATGGGGAGGTGTGAATGATTTTACTGATGAATTTGAGGGATTTAAGAGTCTGTTATTGCAATCCCACCCCTACCTCATTGATAACTACTTTCTGAAAACTATATTGCTGGACTTAAACAGCACTTGAGGTGTTTTGTCAGAACTTCTGGGCCTAGAACTTTAGAGGATGTTATATGGTTTGCCAGATAATATGAGAAGGGGTTGAAAGCCATAGAGGGCCCAAAATCTACACCCTGAAATGCCAAAACTTCACACCCTACAAAAGCCTTTAGCTCAAACTCAAACAATCCCACTGCAATCAACCCCCAACCTAAACAATCTCCCTCAACCCAAACCACTACATCCAAGGCCCTAGATATTGCCCAATTTAGGAACCAGTTAAGGGATCAGAAGAGACCCTTCAAGTGTTTTGATCCTTGGCAGTTAGGGCACAAGTGCAGGAGGCCTACATCTAATATCATAGAGGAACAAGAACATGAGTCACTTGAACCATTGGATCAGGAAGAAGGTAATGAGGGAGCTTGAGGTTTCCTTATGTGCTGTGGTAGGTGTGGAGAGCCTGAGCACTATCAAGTTATTGGGAACTGTACTGATAAGCACCAAGAATAGCTTATTTTAAGCGTTATTTAAGGGCTAGAATTGTATAGTTTATTACCCATTTCATAAGGATTTCATGCGTTTAGACTCAGATGTGACCAAAACTTCTAACGAGAGTATGGAAGATGTTTTTAAGGTATTCTACAGCCAAAAGGAAGACTTAAGGCCGAAACTGAGCAGAAAATGAAGAAACTGTGAAGCAGGAGCCTCCCACGTAGCCTCACACGCGTGTGGAGTGGTGTGGAAACATTCCAGTAACTCCCCACGACCTCCACCACGCGTGTGGGAGGAAAATGACCAAAGAACGTCGCGTACGAGGTGGCGTACGAGCGTACGCACCCTCGTACGCTACCCAGATTTGCACTATATAAAGAAGCTTTGGCGGAAATCAAATACCAAGCAGCCTTAGGATAGTTTTAGATCTAAATTTCTTTTAGGGTTTTCTCCCCTTGGGGGAAAATTCCTTTCCTTTTAGTTTAGATTAGATTGAAGATCAAGATAGAGGATTGAATTTCAAGAACAAGATTGTAAAGATCCCCTTTCTAAGGGTGGTAATCATTCTCTCCATTATCTAATCTTATACTTGTTTCTTTGTTATTTCCTTTCTTGTTCTTGTTTCTTTATAATGTTAGAGTATATTAGAAAGGGGATTGGTGGCCCCAAGGTGAATCTATGTGGATGTTTGATATAAATTGCTAGATTAAAGGTGAGCTTTTTGATTGTTGGATGATGATCTTGTGTGGATGATGTTTATTGATGCTTTGTGCCTAAGTGTGGCCACATTAAGTAGCAAACCCAAAGGAAGTGAGTGTGTGCGCGATAGCGGCCACTCACGAGCCTAACTCACCCACATCTCCGCTCTTAGTCCGAAAGGACGAGATTCGAGAGGAGTGGTAGACAATGTGTTCGATGAAATGCCCCAACCGAATGAGAATGTGGGAGTCCAAAGTGTGACGCCACTTGGTGATGTGCCATTAACTCCCTAGTCTATTCCACATCTCTAGCTCACGAAACCATACAAGGATAACACACATAGAGAAGCCTAAGGCCCCGATCTCCGTCTTTCCATTTATTTTACACAACCTTAATCAACCTTCTTACCCTCTTATCAATGAATCCAACCCCTAGCCATTCTTGTAACTCTTGTCTTTCAACTTCTCAAATGCCAACACACTAATTCGGTTCCCATTCGCCATCCTTGAGAGACACGACACTCGGGGAGTCTTGACTCTTCGTTTTACCACCTTCACATTCACTCCCACTAAAACCACAACATCAAAATGGCGCCGTTGCCAGGGATGGCAAACGGTTTCGAATAGTGTTGGCATCTTTGAAGTTAGATTTTAAGAGTTCTTGAATTGCTTTCTTTTTGTTTGTTTTATTTTCTTATTTTTCATTACTTGGTTGAAGAAGTGAGCTTATTTGTCTTGAATATTTTATTGCTCACTTGCAACTACTTCTAGTTGCATATGTTTGTTGTTGGCTAAGCTTTGTGCAGGAAATTTTTGTTAGAAATCATTTGTAAGCTTGCCAATGAGAGCTCAAATGTATCCCCATGGTTACCCACACCATGAGGGAAATCCTTTAAACCATGTTCCACCCCAACGATATCCATATTATCCCCATTCCACCCATACTTACATTCACCCAACATATCATTATCCACCTCAAAACCCTTATCCATTTCCATATCACTACTTATCGCACCCAACTTCTTATCCATCTTATATACATAACCATCACCCACCACCATACACACACCCTATCCCACCGAATCAAAACAAATTTCCCCCACAATACTCCACTTTTCAAAATGACTCGGTAAGCTCTAAAGAAATATTCCAAAACATAGAGAGTAAGCTTGCACTAATGATGAGAACAATCAACCCAAGCTATACTCCCGAGCCATTTTCGTTCCATAATTCCCAACTAAATACCCATTGCCCATCTCCATCACAAGTTCTTAAAGGAAACAATCCTACATATTTCCTTGAAACACCACCTTCTAATCCGTATTTTACCATACCCGATCATTGTGATTATATCCCATCTGCCAAGGACGAAATCAAAATTCTTAAAGAGAAAATAGAAGTATTCACAAGAATGGCTAAGGAGGATACGGCTAACTTGAAAGCCGAAATTAGGAGCGAATTAAAGGATTATCTCGCTACTCTCCGGGAAGAAGGACTTCCATTGGAAGAGATTGAAACAAAAATGCTAGCCATGATGGAGGAGTTCATGAGGACAAGTTCATCATGGATACACTACCCACCTGTAGAGAATCTTCCAATTTCGGAAGCCAATCCAAGGATTGAGGCACAAAACGCTGGAAAAGAAGTCGGTAGTGAAGGGATGGTAGATTGTTATGTTCCGGGGCTAGAAGAGGTTCCAATTTTTGAATTGGAAAATCCAAAGGAGGTCGAGATGGAGAGCGATGATGAGAACATCGAAGTAGTGTGGGAATATCAAGAGCCTACATATGGTAACATTCCTAAACCTTCTTGCATTACTACCTTCGAAAGTCCATGTTCTCTGGATAGATTTACTTTTGACACTCGAGTGGATGACTCCCTTTTACAATGCAATAATGATTTATATTCTCATGATACTGAATGTTTTTATTTCCGGGAGGATGATTCCATAGGCTTTGTTGGCAATTTTATCAATGAGTGCGAAAGTTTAGATAAAAATACTCATGCTCCTTGTAAAGACGACTCCCTACGCATTGATATTTCTAATACTTGCGACTATGATTGCTTTAATTTTTGGGAGGATGACTCTATAGTAAATCGTGATATATTGTTTGGAAATCATAGGGATTCTAGTTTGTTTGATGATGAATATGATAGTTTTAAATTCTTGGAAAATGAATCCTATGACTTGGGACGAGATGAGTTGATAAGTGAAGGGGAGATTACTTTGTTATATTCTGAAAAAGAAAAGGGTGATTCTTTTAGACAATTAGAGTGGGGAGATGAGAATAGAGAGTGTGAGAAAGAGATGATGGATAAGGAGGGAATTTTCACATTTGATTTGTTCGAGGGAATTGAGGGGGGTGATATGACCTCCAGTGAAGGGATATGGTCTCAACCTTATGATAAAATTGATAAGACCATCAGGGGTGGAAGAGAGCATGAGAAAATAGGGGAAGCTCACACTACCTTTGAGAAATCAAGGGGAGTGTTTGAAGCCATGAACCTTCCGATTATACACCTTGTTCTTCCCTTATTTGTGTGGGTATTCAAGGATGTTTCCCATCTTGGGACATTCCTTGAAGCAAAAGTTCACGGGATGCTTGGTAAGGTCCCAAAATATGTGTGTTTTGAAGGATAGAACACACAACGTCTGGCCAGGAGACGTTAAACCATGGCGCACTTGGGAGGCAATCCCAACGTTATCCTTAGCTTAGAATTTCATTTCTTGTTTACTTTTTATGTTCCTTCGTTTATTAGCAATTTTCTTTTTAGAGTAGTATTGCCTGAGCTAACACTGCAGGTGATTTTGGTGCTAAGTCATGACGAATGAGCTAAACCGGATCAAACATGGAAGGCAAAAGCTAGGAGACGAAGAAAGTGATCAGCACTGCTGGCCACGCCTGCTCACACGCGTGGAGCCAGGCGTGGAAATTTTCCAATGCTGATCCACGAGGACTACCACGCGTGTGAGTCGCGTGGACAAGTCCTGGACAGATTCTCGTGCATTATTTTCTTTTCATCCAATTTTTCTAAGTCTCCCAGGTCTGGTCGTGCTAATAATCACAACTTTTAAGCAAATACCAAAGGTAGGAGGATGATGAGCCGACAATCTTCAAATAGATGGGCAGTAAAACTGAAGATAAGGCTGTAGACGCATTGTATGGTATATCATTCTAACTTTTTCTTCCAATTTTTATGAGCATATTTGCCTTGGTTCACAAAGGATGAGTCGCATGATTTTGTTATAATGGGTATAGGATTTTTTTAGAAAACTTATTTGAAGCCCATAGCACACTTTTTAAGTGTGGAAAGATGCTTTAATACACAATCTTTTAAGACCGTAATCCTTTTTCCTCTATTCCTAATGGAAACATCGAGGACGATGTTCACTTTTAAGTGTGGAAAGATTTATGCTTCTTGAAATAGTTGATTAATTGAGTGATAAGATATAGGAACTAGAGGGCGTGTTATTGCCAATACTATCTAGGAGGACTCCTAACCTAGTGCCAAATACGAATGTCTTAAATATGCTTTGGAAGTTACACTTTGCACCAATTTGCACAATTTGACCCAAATTGAAAATTTTTATGTGTGCTTGCATGTTCTTCACCTTGTATTTTGTTTGGACCTCAGTCAAGGATCACTCGAAGTGGGAGTGTAAACCCCTTGAGTTTTAGAAAGATAAAATTTGTGAAGCCCGAAAATTGAATTAATCTTAGCAGGACATGGGGCAAAAGGAGAGCCTTAAAGTGAGCTTTGAATGAAAAAATCCCTACTCCCTAGAAAAATGCATGAGGGGTTGATATGGTGAAACGTGAATAAAGGCTTTAAAAAAAAGGCCACTCCCATAGATAAAATTTGAGGAAAGCCTTCTCGCTAGGAAGTGTTCAACCATAGTCTTCAAACGCTATATCCGGAGTCGGTTGTCCACTTAAAATGTTCCTAGGAGAAGAGAAAATTGAGAGGAGGTGAGCCGCCTCGCTAGGATTCGGGCACCCATTGCACTGTTTTTGAAAAAGCATGGATCTCCATGTGAAGTCGAGTAGCCCGACGACGTTATCCTAAGAGGTGAGAAAATAGAGTGATCGCCCAAGCCATGGCGATGAGCGGTCCATGCCCCTGCCCTCACTTATTTTAACGTAAAGGGGCTTTGGCGTTAGGATGGAAATTGGCTAGGGGTGAACATCGTTCCCACTAGTCAGATCGGCTGGAGGCCCCTAGAAAATACAAGGTGAAACCCTATTGTCTTTTGCATGCTTGAAAGGTGTAAAACTTTTTCATGCTATATCCATCTCTTGAGACCTTAACTTCCTTAGCATATTTCTTACATTTGGTCGGCATGAGTTTAGTGGTCATGGTAGATAGTGTAGGGGATTTCACCCACTCAACTCTGAACACCTACACATCGCTTGATCAATTGACAATGAGAGAACGAACTATCCTTGGTGCTTATATGATTAGAGATTAGAAAAGTATGCTTGCTTGAGGACAAGCAAGGTTTAAGTGGGGAAACTTTGATAAGCACCAAGAATAGCTTATTTTAAGGGTCATTTAAGGGCTAGAATTGTATAGTTTATTACCCATTTCATAAGGATTTCATGCGTTTAGACTCAGATGCGACCAAAACTTCTAACGAGAGTATGGAAGATGTTTTTAAGGTATTCTACAGCGAAAAGGAGGACTTAAGGCCGAAACTGAGCAAAAAATGAAGAAACCGTGAAGCAGGAGCCTCCCACGCAGCCTCACACGCGTGTGGAGTGGCGTGGAAACATTCCAATAACTCCCCACGACCTCCACCACGCGTGTGGGAAGAAAATGACCAAAGAACGTCGCGTACGAGGTCGCGTACGAGCGTACGCACCCTCGTACGCTACCTAGATTTGCACTATATAAAGAAGCTTTGGCAGAAATCAAATACCAAGCAGCCTTAGGATAGTTTTAGATCTAAATTTCTTTTAGGGTTTTCTCCCCTTGGGGGAAAATTCCTTTCCTTTTAGTTTAGATTAGATTGAAGATCAAGATAGAGGATTGAATTTCAAGAACAAGATTGTAAAGATCCCCTTTCTAAGGGTGGTAATCATTCTCTCCATTATTTAATCTTATACTTGTTTCTTTGTTATTTCGTTTCTTGTTCTTGCTTCTTTATAATGTTAGAGTAGATTAGAAAGGGGATTGGTGGCCCAAGGTGAATCTATGTGGATGTTTGATATAAATTGCTAGATTAAACGTGAGCTTTTTTATTGTTGGATGATGATCTTGTGTGGATGATGTTTATTGATGCTTTGTGCCTAAGTGTGGCCACATTAGGTAGCAAACCCAAAGGAAGTGAGTGTGTGCGCGATAGCGGCCACTCACGAGCCTAACTCACCCACATCTCCGCTCTTAGTCCGAAAGGACGAGATCCAGGAGGAGTGGTAGACAATGTGTTCGATGAAATGCCCCAACCGAATGAGGATGTGGGAATCCAAAGTGTGACGCTACTTGGTGATGTGCCATGAACTCCCTAGTTTATTCCACATCTCTAGCTCATGAAACCATACAAGGATAATCCACATAGAGAAGCCTAAGGCCCCGATCTCCGTCTTTCCATTTATTTTACACAACCTTTATCAACCTTCTTACCCTCTTATCAATGAATCCAACCCCTAGCCATTCCTGTAATTCTTGTCTTTCAACTTCTCAAATGCCAACACACTAATTCGGTTCCCATTCGCCATCCTTGAGAGACACGACACACGGGGAGTCTTGACTCTTCGTTTTACCACCTTCACATTCACTCCCACTAAAACCACAACATCATGTACACAAGTAGCCAGTGATAGTATTAGCAGACAGTGGCAGCACCCCTAGCTTTCTAGATCCGAAACTGTTGAACCAATTAAGGAAGGAACCTAAGAAGGCTAATCCCCTCATAGTGACAGTGGCTAATGGAGAGAAGGTAGTCAGTGACTCAGTCTGCCTTGGTCTCAATTGGCAGATTCAGTAGGAGAGTTTTGTCAAAGATTTCAGGCTCTTGAAGCTAGGGGATGTGATATGGTGTTAGGTATGGATTGGTAGATCAGTTTGCCCCAATCTAGCTACACACAGGGCCACTTGGAATTTCATTTTATAAGGAAGGTAAGAAGGTGTTTTTGAAAGGATTAACCAAGAGGGTGACATTGAAAGGGGCTACTGACAGACAGATTAAGAAATGGCACAAAGTAGGTGCCAATGCTTTTTAGTTCAATGCAACTCTACTCATGGTGGTGGATCTCTCAAACCATACCTCCACTACTCTTAAGTTGACTCAACTATTGTAGGAATTCTAGCACCTATTTCAAGAACCATCTACCCTACCTCCACAAAGAACCCTTGACCACTCTATACACTTAATTTCAGGTGCTAAGCGATCAATATTTGCCCCTACAGATACTCATTTGATCAAAAGAACATTATTGAGAAAATGGTGAAGGAGATGCTAGCAGCTGAGGATATCACTCCCAGTTCTTCTTGTTTTGCTTCACTTATGGTGTTAGTCCATAAAAACGATAACACTTGAAGGTTATGTATTGATTATAGAGCCCTCAATAACATTACAGTGAAAAACAAGTTTCCAATACCATTAGTGGTGGACCTATTTTCTGAATTAGCATGTGCAATTTGCTTTTCTAAATTGGACTTGAAGTACGGCTATCATAAGGTGAGGATGAAGGAGGGTGGGGAATTCAAAACTGCCTTCAGAACCCACCAAGGGCTTTATGAATTCAAGGTAATGCCCAGGGCCGGTCCAAACATTTTATATGTCCCGGACGAAAATTTTTAAAAAAGGCCTTATTTCAAGTAATCATGTTTGAACCATTATTGTTTTTCCTTTCATATTAGAATATTTATCATAACCTTGATCCCACACAGTAGATCAAATCATATTAGAGTTAGAATTAGAACATATCAGAGCTAGGATCAGAGCATATCAGAGTAGTTAGTTGTAATTCTATTAACTGTTCAAATTGTTTTTTTTTTTCTTTTTTTCACTTCGAGATAAATATTTTTCAAGTAACATTATATAAAATAAATTTAATTTTTTTTTATAAGAAACATACTCATGGTGGTGGGATATCTCAAACCATACCTCCACTGCTCTTTAGTTGACTCAACTATTGTAGGAATTCCAGCACCTGTTTCAAAAATCATCTACCCTACCTCCACAAAGAACCCTTCACCACTCTATACCCTTAATTTCATGTGCTAAGCGATCAATAATTGCCCCTACAGATACTCATTTGATCAAAAGAACATTATTGAGAAAATGGTGAAAGAGATGCTAGCAGCTGAGGATATCACTCCCAGTTCTTCTTGTTTTGCTTCACTTATGCTGTTAGTCCCTAAAAACGATAACACTTGGAAGTTCTGTATTGATTATAGAGCCCTCAATAACATTACAGTAAAAAACAAGTTTCCAATACCATTAGTGGATGACCTATTTTCTGAACTAGCATGTACAATTTGCTTTTCTAAACTAGACTTGAGGTCTGGCTATCGTAATGTAAGGAGGAAGGAGGGTGAGGAATTCAAAACTGTCTTCAGAACCACCAAGGACTTTATGAATTCAAGGTAATGCCCAATCATGTTTGAACACTTATTATTTTCCTTTCATATTAGAATATTTATCATAACCTTGATCCCACACAGTAGATCAAATCATATCAGAGCTAGGATCAGAGCATATCAGAGTAGTTTGTTGTGATTCTATTAAGTGTTCAACTTGTTTTTTTTTCTTTTTTCACTTCGAGATAAATATTTTTCAAGTAGCATTATATAAAACAAATTTAATTTTTTTTATAAGAAACGAATAAATGCAACTGAATTTTTTTTAAAAAAAATCCTCAATAATCGATTAGTTTAGTTGTAACACAAATTTCAACAGTTCTTCGTTCAATTTCTAAGTTTTTTTGTTTTATATTATAATTATAATAGTATATATTAGAAAAGAATATATATATATATATATATATAGAGGGAGAGAGAGAGAAGAGGCATCTGATGTGGCCTTGCTATTACAGCGGCTGTCAACCATTAGATGAATTAATCCAACGCTCCATATTTCTCCAAATTAAAGCGTGCTATGATCACGAATAACGTGAAGGAGGGGTATATTGGTCAATTTACATTATTCAAACCGCACTGTCTAAACCCACTCTGATGTTTCGATTCACAATCCCAACGCAGTGAACACACAACCCTCTCCATTCCCCCGCGAAACCTCTCCAAGAAAAAAAAGATTTGCACCACTATATATATACAAGATCATAGCCTTTTAAAAAGATGTTGAATTGTATAGCATAGAGTAGGTACATCAATTAGATTAATTCACGGAACAATTAGATTTTTTATTGGATATTCTTTAATTTTGTCTTAATTCTAAAACCTGAACTATTAGGTTACAAGTTGGGCTTTTAATGGAAGCAGCTTATTGGTTTTTTTTTTGTTTGAGTCGATCAGTTATGGATAACATAGGCCAATTTATTTCTTTATGGTCATTTGCCGGCTAGGGTCACAAGACATGATTTATCAAGTGTACACCCTCAGATAGTGACTGACAGGGCGTTTGGTTAGAGGGAAGGAATTAAGTGGGAAAAGAATTGTAATTCCATGGGAAAAGAATAATGCGGGAATAAAGTAGGAGTTTAAATTCCAGTGTTTGGTTGACAGGAATAAAATTACTCGAAATTTCAATTCCAATATTTGGTATAAAGTGGCAATCCATGACGTATTATTATTATTATTATTATTATTATTATTATTATTATTATTAATTGACAAACTAATTCACAAATTGTTAAAGTTGTTGCATATAAATAATGCAAAATTTGAAGAGTTCTGCATATAAAGAACTCAAAAAAAAACGAAAGTTGTTGTATATAAATAACGCATATAAAAATGCAAATTTTGAATAGTTGTTACATATAAAGATTTAAATTAAATGAACATACACAAAGAGAAGTCAAAGAATAGTAAACACTATAATTTAGAAGAGAAGGTCATGTATCAATTTTAGTTTAAAAAAAGTGAGTGGTAATTTTGTCTCAAGACTATATTTTTTTCTTCCTAAAATCCATGGAATTAAAATCCCATGGGGGGCCATGGGATTCTAATTCCATGAAAATGAGGGTCCAACCAAACGAAGGAATTTTGTTGCATTTGAAATTATGCGGGAATTAAGTTGGAAAAGAATTGTAATTCCCTCCAACCATCATCACTCAAAAAATTCAGAAAATCTGGGTACGCTTTAAAATTCAGGAAATATCAATATTTTTATATACGGTGCCTTGCAAGATTTTTTGAGAGGGCATTTCATAGTCAAAAAATTTAAATTTTATTGAGAATTTAAAATGTAGAAAATCTTCTAACGTTTGGTGCCATTTTTTATTTAGGAAAACTCAGGTCAATAGAAACATAATTTCATAATATAGGAAAACTTAGGTCAATAGAAATATAATTTCATAATATCAAAGAAAGTAAATTCCGGTGAGGTAAAATTAAAAAAAAAAATTCCAGTGAGGTAAGAATCTTTTTCTTGAGTGATTGATAATCAACCAACTTTATGCAATTACATATTTATCATTTTTTACACCAAATTAAAAGTCTTAAAATATAAGAAATTTGTCTCTCTAACCATTACGAAGGATAACAACACTATTTATTGAAGAAATTTGTCTTTCTCAACACTTTTTTACATATGTAATGTTTTGTATTTTTAAAATTATTGTTGCAAATGTACTTTTTTGGCATATAGTTTATTATTTTACAATTGATTTATTAAACCCTCAATTATTCGTTTTTTTTTAAATGTTTGTAAACATTAGGGATATGTTAGAGATTTTTTAAAAAAAATCAAGGAAAGTTTGACGAACCAAACATCTTAGATTAATTTTCTAGGTAATTAATTTCTTATGCTTCTTTTTGAGTACTACTCCTCGAAGCTACTCTCATCATCCATGTGGGAGTGTAAACTGGGACACCGGGTGCCACTAGACCACATGCTAATTAATTTTTCCTGCAAAGTTATTCCCATCAAATATATTCATTGGAAATATTTTTCAAGGAATTTAATTGATAGAAAAGTACAAAACGCTCTTTGAGTGTCTTTCTCCAACAATTCTTTCCACCATAGTCTTGTTCCAACGACAGCGTGTGGTTAGAATCCCACTGGGGACATGGGGGGTCGGTCGTTGGGAGACCTAGACCAGTCATAGGTGAAGAAGACCCATGTGTGCAAAGTGTACATGCAAGCGGTGAAAACATGTGGATTGACGAGGTGACTTGCACTTGCGATTTACTTCCTCCAATGGCTCTTGAGCAGGGGTTCTAGAGGCTTAGGATTAATTTGGCGTAAGCTAAAAAATCTAATGTATAAAAAAATGTAGGTTAGTGACGGGATTCAAAATACATCCGAGTGTACCAGATTGGTGTGCATGTGATATTATTGTCAAAATTATATTTTTCAATTTATGTAGAATTAAAAAATAGCATAAAATGTTTTCTTACTCATTTCTTCACCAAGAGATGTTTTTCTTGCAATGTTTAATAATAAAATTCAACAATTTATTTGGTAACAAATATATAAATTCTTTATTTGTTGATTTTATAATTTTGGAATTATACTTTTTCAAGACATATATCAATAGTGCAATATCAATGTACCAAAAAATTCATTCCACAATCTTAGTGCTTCAAACACAAATGTCATAATGTTTTTTTTAGTGATAACAAATGTCATAATATAATATTCAAATAAAACAATAACTTTTATAATTAAGCAAAGCAAATGAGCAAAATAATAATAATAATAACAACAACAACAACGACAAATACACATTAGTTTGCAATTCTACATAAATTGAAGATTTATTATAATAATATCGAGTAATATGATAATATAGATGCTTAGTTGTCAAATAATAATCCAACTCGACAAATTTAAATTGGATAATCCTAAATTCCTAATGATGGGTTAGGTAGTATAATTGGGTAACATTGTTATAAACTGTAAATACTTGGAATTAAATTACAAAAATGTAAAAAAAAATTGGATATAAATGCAACAAAATACAAATGTTTGATTTTTTTTTTTATAATATCAATAAGCCTTTTTTTTTTTAATACAATGAAAGATACAAGCTAATCACATAAATCTCAACCATGCAACACCAATAATTAGGGGTGAGCACGGAGCGAATTGGAGCGGACTTAGGTTGAATTCACATGTAATCTGCTAAAGGTGAATTTGAAAAATCTCATCCACATCCACATTCACTAGGGGTTTTTTTTTTAATACAATGAAAGATACAAGATAATCACATAAATCTCAACCATGTGACACCAATGATTAGGGGTGAGCGGAGCGGATTGGAGCGGATTTAGGTTGAATTTACATCTAATCTGTTAAAGGTGAATTTGAAAAATCTCATCCACATCCACATTCACTAGGGGTCCGGATCCAATGATCCAATCCTATCTAATTCGCTAATGTTAGATTTCACGGATTGGATATGGATAGGATGGTATAGTTTTAAGTTTAAAAATAAATAAATTACAATATAAGATTTGATGCATTCAAAAATCAAAATTACAAATTTTCAAGCATTTTATTAAAAAAAGACAACAAAATATCCATTTTTTTTTAAAATACAAATTTATAATTTATAATTCAGACAAATTTAAAATATAAATTTTCATTCATCTTCAACGCAATGTTGAACTTGTGATTGTGACGCCGTGAAGAAGAACAAATCTAACTTGAACAATAAAAAGGCGGAAAGTCGTAGGCTAAGTGTATAAAAATTAGAAATTAAAATTGAATTATAATTTTAGAATTGGGTTACACTTGCCGTAGGACACAAAGAAGCAAACACCATGGTAATACCTAATAGCTGAACCATTGCTCCAACAAGTTCAATTCTCCATCAGAGTATCTTACATTACAGAATGCAGTTTCCATTCCTCTAATCCAGTGACAAACTACATCATCAACTTCCATCTCAACTTCACTATGCAAGAGATTCTAACCAATCAGATTTCCTTAATCTATATTTCAATTTTTTATTCTTCTTTTTTGTAGAAATATCCTCTATAGTATTGATTTCCCTGATAGTTGAAAGTTGTTTAAGTTATCCTCTTCATCTACCAATAGTCAAGAGACAATGTAAAATCTCGAAAGCTAAATCAGTTAGAATGCATACCTTCTTCTGGCTGCCACAACAATTTGATGGCATTGCCCGTAACTTTCCAGAAGGGAAATTCTTAAAACTTTGTTGTTCCATATGCTCATTCTGAGTTTCTGCGCATCCTATGTGTGCAATCATGTGTTGAACTATTTCAGATTACCAATAGTCATTGCAAGAGCAGCGTCCTCCTCTAAAATGGTGAAAGCGGGTGCGATCTCTAATAACTACTGCCCTGTTGTAGACCCCAGACAAAATCTTTGCAAAGTTGTGGCAGTCAATGCAAATCCGGAGGTCTTTAGCAACTCTAATTGCTGTGCCAGGTGGAGTTGAGAGAACACCAAAAGCTATTGCCAACTTCTCGCTGTGATAAGACAATGTAAACCTCTTTTCTTCCACCGCCGTGTTGTGCAGCTCTGATGTTATTTCAGCGACATATCCTGCAATTTTCAGTTGCCTATTAATCTCGTCCAGCATTTCATAAATCTCAGTCATCCTGGGATGTGAAACATCATCTGCAATGAATTCATGTATTTCGCCTTTCATTTCAATGGTACTGCAAGCCGGGGTTGTATGGATTCCATTCT
>CM008339.1:17045193-17075656 GCA_002525835.2 Ipomoea batatas
ATAAGAATCTTAACCTAACTTGCTTAGGCCCATAACCCAGAGATTGCAAGATTATTACGGTGCAATAATTATGGTCCACACAGCTGTGTGGACCATACTATCAAATAATGTACATTCAATATAAAAATAATGTATATTTAATATAAAAATATTATACATTGTATTCAGGGAATATACATTACAAAAATAATGTACATTTTATTATGGTTCACACAATAATCTGTCATTACGGTGGGGGAGAGGTTAAAATATTTAGAAATGAATCTTAACCTAACTTGCTCGGGGAGGGGTTATAATATTGGAAAATGTTGAGAGTGGGATTTGAACCCACACCCTAATCTGACGCCTTAGACCAACTCGGCCATCTCAACATGCTGTTAAATTCTATATATTGCTAACTTATACCGAAACGCTAAACTTGCCAATATGCAGATATAGAAGTTGTATCTGCAATTAGAACAGAGAAAATATATTGATAATTTTGCGTTTAATTTCACATTTTCACTGTAAAAAAAAAAAAAAAATTATCTTAAGGAAAATTTTAGGTTTAATCTAAAATATTTTGTTTTTGTTATAATTCATATGTGTTATTATCTACTCCGTAGTAGTTATTACTTTTCCTTAGTTTTTAGAGAGGATTTATACATTGTATGTACTTTCTCATTAATGGTTGAATGAGAATCTCTAGCAGTTTTTCTTCTTTATTCTGAATTTCAGTTTTTACCTTTTTCTCTATTCTATTACGTGCTTCCAAATATCAACTACAGAAGAAACGTGTTAATCTACAACATGTTATCAGTACGAGGTTTCTAATTAATCTCTCGGTGAACGGTAATTCTCTTGAACCTTAATTACACTGTTTTAGAGCTGTCTAATGTGATATTACGTGCGTTGCATGCTTTGTTTTAGAATGCTATGCTGTTCAATTTATTACCTAATTGCATAATTTATTGAATAATCAATTGCATACTCTATTTCCGAGCGGTGTTCTGCATTCAATATATGGATTTATATACGGTGATATATGCCATAAGCGAAGGAGATCATCTGCGAGCGGATCACGTTTGGCGTAGACCATCTGCCATTTTGTTGAGTTTTCAGCTGCCATGTGTGCGAATCTGTATGTACAACCATTTTGTTACACGTATAACCTGTATGTACATGATACATAATATATTGTTTAATTATCTTTGATTGTGTATTGCGCTTGTGTGTATGTATATGATATATTGTTTAAGATGTACACCTGCTTGTCATTTATACATAATTTATAATTTTACATACACTCTATATATCATATGTACATACTAATTTGCATGTCAATGGCAATCATGATATTTTGTTTGAATTTACATTTGAGAATGGTTTATATTGCAACCAGTGTTGTAAAATTCCCGCCTAGGCACCGATTAATTCCCGCCTAGGCGCTAGGATCGAGTCGACCGCCTAGCGTATCACCTTAAATGCTGGTCTAGGCAACTGGCCGGCTAGGCGACCGCCTAAGCCGCCTAAGTTTCGCCTAGGCCGCCTAAGCACCGCCTAGGCCGCTTAGGCGCTGACCGCCTAAGCCTCCTAGGCGTCGACTAGACCTCCTAGGCTGCTTATTTTGGCAATTAACTATTGTTCTTCTTCTTTTAATGGGTTATTTCACTCAAAATAATATCGTTATGAGCGAAATAACCCTAAATTGTACAAACTCTAGATATTTTTTAGGTTAATATTTAATATTTTAATATTAACTATTAAAGTATTATATAATTTATAATTATTAATTTTTTAAAAAATTGAAAATACTTAAACAAATTTTTAAAAATAAAAAATAAAATAAAATATATATATACTGGCGCCTAGTATGCTTAGGGCATCATCATGCGTAGGTAATGCTATCAAAACAGGTCAACCCGACCCAAACGGACTCGCCCGTCTCAGTCTAGAAATAAAATGAGGCAGGGCGAGCTCGACTCGTATGTGACGGGCTGGCAAGCTAAACGAGTCAGCCCGTACTAAAAAAAATTGTATTTATTCCTTTATTATTTACACACCTATGAGTGTATGACCTATCTAATATTCACAGTTCAAATCCGCAATTTCCCTCAACGAAAACCCTCAGCTTTTAGCATATTGTATTGATAAATAAGCACGGGGTACTACCCTAAGTTGTTTAAAGGTAGCATGCCCCTCTTCTCCCTTCTCGTTATAGATTCCAACCCTAAAAAATTTATCCTTAAAAACTTCTCAATGAACACACTCACCGCTATCTATCTCACGTGAAGTGTCTACACCATCTCCCGAATCATCAAATTCCCAGAACTCACTTTCACAAGAATAAAAAGATTTGATATCATCCTGACTCCCCAAATCATCACAAAATTGTAAGGAATCACACTCCCACGAGCAAAAGGAAACTTTATCAAGATTATCAGTATAAATCGTAAAGGAATCATCCTCACAAACATCATAAGAATTTTCAATTAGAGTTGGAGTGAGAGTTTTACCTTGTGCGGGGTTTTCTTCTTCCCACACGGTTTCAATATTATCCTCGTCTTCACTCTCAATCTCTCCCCATTGTTGCGTGTTTAACTCAAGAGTCGAAACTTCTTGGAGTACCGGGGTCTCAAGTTCTGTGCATTCTTTGACACTCACCTCTTCATCATTAATCGTCTTTTCCATCTTGTAATTCTCTTGCCGATTGGTCTCCATTGTCGGGTGGTCATTTGTGACGGGGTTGTCAACCATTGGTAGCATCCTCCTCATGAGTTCTTCCGAAATTGACAACATTTTGGTCTCGATTTCATCTAGTGGAAGTCCTTCCTCACGAAGAGCGACAAGATTCTTCTTCATTTCTGTTCTGATTTCGTTCCTCAAGTTGATAGTATCCTCCCTGGCCATTTGTATGAACATATCTACCTTTTCTTTCAAAATTTGGATTTCATCATTGACCGGTGGAAGGTACTCATAAGGTGGTATAGGTTGGGTGAAATTTTGAGCAAAAGGTGGTGTTTCAGAGAAATATCTATCACTTTGTTGTGGTGGGGGTGAATATCTAGGATCCGTATAAGAATGAGAATACCTATTTCTCTCAGGTTGATAGGTTGATGGAGGGTCATAATGAAATGGAGGTTTAACAGTTGAAGGAATTGTGGCCTTTAATGCCGGTTCACAATTGGGATCAATCTCCCTCATGACTCGAATAAGTCGGTTGTTAATATTCTCCGTTATTGAGCTCAAGGATTCCTCTCCGTCTTGATATGTTGGTTTCTCAATTTTTTCATAATTAAGCATAGAGGATGTAGCATAAGGATATGGTTCGTAGTTAGGATAAGGGAAAGCGCTCGGGTAAGATGGGTATGTATATTGTGATGGTGGGTACAAATAAAGATTTGGATAGTACTGTGAGTGTTGTTCATAGGTTTGAGGTGGAATGTTTCTTGTGTATAGTCTTCCATGGTATGGGTAACCATGGGGATATGTGTAAGCACTCATTTGTAAGCTTCAATTGCTTGGTAATAGAAAATTTCCTGTGCAAGCTTAACAAACAACAAATATTTCGCAACTAAAAGTAGTTGCAAGTGAGCACAAGATTTTCAATAACAATAAGCTCACTTTTTCAATTAATTAAGTAACAAACAATAAGAAAATAAAACAAATAAAAAGAAAGCAATTCAAGAACTCTTAAAAATCTACTTCAAAAATGTCAACACAATTCAAGAACCGTTTGCCATCCCCGGCAACGGCGTCATTTTGATGCTGTGGTTTTAGTGTGAGGTGAATGTGAAGGTGGTATGGAAGTGATAAAACGAAGAGTCAGGACTCCCCGAGTGTCGTGTCTCTCAAGGATGGTGAATGGGAACGAATACATGTTGGCATTTAAGAGGTTGAAAGGTAAGAGTTGCAGGAGTGGCTAAGGGTAAGATTCATTTGTAAGAGAAGGAAAGGTTGATATTGGTTGTGATAAAAATAAATGGAAAGGCGGAGATTGGGGCTTTAGGCTTCTCTATGTGGTCTATCTTTGTATGGTCTTGCGAGCAAAAGATGTGGAATAGACTAGGAGTTCGAGGCACTTTACCAAGACGTCACACTTTGGACTCCTACATCCTCATTCGGTTGGGGCATTTTATCAAGCACATTGTCTACCACTCCTCTTGGACCTCGTCCTTTCGAACTAAGGGCGGAGATGTGGGTGAGTTAGACTCGTAAGTGGCCGCTATCGCGCACACACTCACTTCCTTTGGGTTTGCTACCTAATGTGGCCACACTAGGCACAAAGCTCAAAGAACATCATCCACACAAGTTCATCATCCAACAATCAAGTAACTCACAATTCAACTAGAAATTATATCAAACATCCACATAGTTTAGCCTTGGGGCCACCAATCCCCTTTCTAATCTACTCTAACATGCTAAAGAAACAAGAAAAAGAAAGGAAATCTCAAAGAAACAAATATTAGATTAAGATTTGGAGAGAATAGTTACCACCCTCAAGAAGGGATTCTTTTACACTTTGTTCTTGAAATTCCAATCTTCATCATTGCCCTTGAATCTAATCTAACCTAGAAGAAAAGGAATTTTCCCCCAAGAGGGGAGAAAACCCTCTACAATTTTCAGATCTAAACTATTCTAAAAGAGCTCTCTAGGTTTAGGGCAAAAAGGGATTTATATAGGTGACAAAAGGGAACAAATTTCCCGAAATGGCCCTTGGCCCGACCACGCATGCCACCACGCGTGGTGGTGGGCGTGGATGGTTACTGGAAAGATTCCACGCCCCTCCACACGCGTGTTGGGCTGCGTGGAAAGTTGCTGCTTTGCGGCTTCGTTTGTCTTTTGCTCTGTTTTAGCCTCAAATCCCTTTCCAACCTGTAAAATATTTAAAAACTTTTCATAGGATTGATGTTAGAAGATTTTAATCACATCTGAGCTAAAACGCACGAGATTGTTATGATCGGATGGCAAAACGTTACACTTCTATCCCTTTTTAGACCATTTTTAAGTACCATTCTTGGTGCTTATCAAAGTTTCCACACTTAGACCTTGCTTGTCCTCAAGCAAGCATACTTTTCTAACTCTAATCATATAAGCACCAAGAATAGTTCTTTTCCTCATTGTTAATTGATCAAGTGATGTGTGGGTGTTCGGAGTTGAGCAGGTGAAATCCCCTACACTATCTACCAATACCGCTAAACTCATGCCAACCAAACGTAAGAAATATGCTAAGGAAGTGAGGTCTCAAAAGATGGCTATAACATAAAAATTTTGTTCACACCTTTCGAGCGTGCAAATGACAAAAAGATTTTCACCTTGTATTTTCTAAGGGCCTCCAGCCAATCCGACTAGTGGGAACGATATGCACCCCCTAGTCAATTTCCAACCAGAACGCCAAAGCCCCATTACGTAAAAATTAAGTGAGGGCAGGACATGGACCGCTCATCGCCATGGCTTGGGCGATCACTCTATTTTCTCAACCCCCTCGGATCTCAATTTCGGACGACCCAACTTCACATGGATCTCCATGCTTTTTCGAAGGTCAGTGCAATGGGTGCCCGAATCCAAGCGGGGCGGCTCACCTCCTCTCAATTTTCTCAATTCCCAGGATCTCTTCGGGATAACCGACTTCACATGGAGCCCCATGTTTGTTCGAAGGCGGTGCAATGGTTACCCCGTATCCTGACAAGATGGCTCACTGTAGAGTTAATTCCATGAATGGTCCCTTTACTATTGACATTTACTAATTTTATCCCCGACTTTCAATTTGACAATAAATGGTCCCTTGACTATTGATTTTGTTCCAAATGTGGTCCTCTAATTAAATATCAATTTAGTAATAAACATTAAATTTATGGGTAATAATTTAAAATTTTGGTTCTTCACATTCCAACCAATGATGAACCCATTGTATTAAGTTTATGAACATAATTTTCAATTCCCATCTCAACAACAAGCCAATTTTTTACATTATTACCCTTAAATTTAATATTTATTAAATGGATATTTAACTAGATGACCTAATTTGGAACAAAATCAATAGTCAATGGACCAATTATGGTCAAACTGAAAGTCAAGGATAAAAATTGTTAAATGTCAATAGTCAATGGATCATTTCTAGAATTAATATGTATATATATACTTCGATCATATATACTCTTACTATCATAGATACTCTTAGGCAGAATACAGTACGAAATACACACATAAATTGAATAGATACTTATACTTAGTTTGTCTTCTACATAACTGTTAGTGTATATAACATGCAAAAACATATTGTGTACTAAGCTTACCCACGACTCATTCTAAAGCTTAAAAATATCGTAAAAGAACATATCTCACAACAATTATACGCAAATATCATAAAATAGTAACTTTAACTAGATCTAGATCTATGGTACCATCTCATTTAGCCTGTCTAACAAAGATAATAAAGATGTAAAAGTAAACCTCTGCGAACCCAAGATTTGAGTCATCGTAATCTAGATCGATAAAGGTTGTTCATCACCTATGTCGATTTGTTCCTTCAAACAAATATAGTTTGTCAGATATGAATAATCCCTAGAAAACCCTAAGAACATACCCCATTGTAGTAAAAACTGAAAACAATTGTTCTAAAAAAGAAATCGGAATCCAAGAAATCTGTAAAAAGAATAAGAGACAGTCGCATGTAGTGAGGTTTCTACATTTCGTCGCCTAGAATTAGGAAAGTGTTTTCTCCGTGTGTGTGTGTTGATATATTTATTTATTTATTGTAAGTAAAAATTTAATTTATTTGTGTGTAAATAAAACTGTTATTATGTCTTTTAAAAAAAATTATTGAGATTGAATTCCTGTTTTAATCTTAGACTTATAGTGGCACGGACAATTTTAGTCCTACATAAAAATTTTAGACAATTTATGGGTACACCGTACACATATTGTAACGAGGACAATTTTGGTCCTTTGTCTGTATTTCTGTTTGATGACCATATGAGAGGGGGGTAATTGCATCATTTCATGATATCTTAGTGATTTGTTCCTGATTGTAGATTCACGAAGTGCTCCAAATCAGATCTAGGTGGTCAACGAGCACCAATAGTCAAAATTAGAGCGATAGAGTGGAGGAACCTGGTAATGATGGAGGAGAAATACACCTTAATCGGACGATTTGCTAGGGGAGGCCGCCACTGGATTCAATTAGGGCTCATCTTCGATCCATACTTTAATTGGAAGGAGAAGAGGTTCAAATCGAATCTCTAGATAGACAAAGCATATTGCAGAGTCTCGATGGAGGATGATTGCAGAATAGTGTGGCTGCGAAGTCATACGATGGTGGATGGAGTTCATGTCTGGTTCGCGAGTCGATCTTGTTGAGAATGAACTTTGACAGATAGAAAAACACACAAGAAACTGGACAAAATTGCTCAAAAAATTGAATGCAGAAGATGGCTTTATATAGCCTTACAGCATAACAGAAAAGAGAAAGAAAAGGAGTCCATTACTCCAACTACTTTGAATAAATCAAATGGAATTTATTAGCTAAACTTAAGCAAATCCCAACATTTCCTCCCTTAAACTAAATGCTCTAGCATTCAGTTTATACCAGCTTCAACGCAGACACCCATGGATTTTCTCAATTTGCAGAACTGATCAACTTTAAGAGGTTTGGTCATCACATCTGCCACTTGATCTTGTGAATCACAATGCACCAGCTCCACCTTGCTACTTTTTGTTAACTCTCGAAGGAAATGAAAACGCACATCAATGTGCTTGCTTCTACCATGCATCACTGGATTCTTAGAAAGCTTGATTGCTGAGCTGCTATCACAAAAAATAGTGGTTAATTTGTCAGGACTCTGGTCCAATCTTGACAACACCCTTCTTAACCAAACTACTTGACATGCACATGATGAAGCAGCAATAAATTCAGCTTCTGTAGTGGACAGACTTACTACTGGTTGCTTTTTGGAAGACCATGAAATCGCACATGAGCCTAGTAAGAATACATAACCTGAAGTACTCTTCCTATCATCTGTATCTGCTGCATAATCACTATTAGTATAAGCAACAAGTTCATCACCTCCTCCCTTCTTATAGAAAATTCCGAACTCTATAGTGCCCTTTAAGTATCTCAAAACTCGTTTCACCACTTGCAAGTGTAGCTGAGTCGGAATTTCCATATACCTACTGGCAAGACTTACTACAAACATCATATCTGGTCGTGTTGCAGTAAGATACATGAGGCTACCAATCACTTGCTTGTAATATGTCTTATCCACAGCAATTCCCCCTTCATCCCTCGTTGGTTTAAATCCAGGAACAATTGGGTTATGGACAGAATTACAGTTATCCATTCCAAAACGTTTCAACACCTCTGATGCATATTTATTTTGATTGATAAAAATACCATCAGACCTTTGCAAGACTTCAAGACCAAGAAAATACCTCATTTTCCCAAGATCTGTCATGTCAAATTCATTCTTCATAGAATTCTTAAATGCGATTAACAATAGCTCATCATTACCACAAACAATAAGATCATCAACATATAAACTGACAATCACCACCTTATCTTCTTGCCTTTTTATGAACAAGGTGTGTTCATAATTGCATTTTTCAAAACCTTCTTTGCTGAAATAAGCATCTATGCGGCTGTACCAAGCACGTGGAGCTTGCTTGAGCCCATAAAGTGCTTTTTTTCAATTTATACACTTTATCCTCATTTCCCTGTTGAACATAACCACTTGGCTGCTCCACAAAGACATTCTCAAATAATTCACCATTCAAAAAAACCGATTTCACGTCCAATTGGTAGATAGTCCATCCTTTATGAGCTGCAAATGCCACAACCATCCTAATTGTTTCCATACGTGCAACAGGTGCAAATACCTCAGTGTAGTCAACTCCATACTGTTGTGAGTACCCCTTCACTACAAGTCTGGCCTTGTATTTGTCCACCTCTCCAACCTCATTGAACTTGGTCTTATAAACCCACTTTACCCCAATCTTCTTTGCTCCTTTTGGTAACTCTGTCAATTCCCATGTATGATTTTTCTGTATTGCCTCTATTTCTATATCCATTGCTTTCCTCCACTTTTCACTTTTAATAGCTTCATCAAACGTTACAGGATCATCAGCTGTAGACATCACGAGACAAGCTTCATTTTCATCTTCGGAAAGCCCTTCTCCAGTTTCATAGTCTCGCATCCAGGTTGGTTGAACTCTATGTCTCCGCACATTCGTACCTGGAAGATCAGCACCGGTCGAGACATCAGAAGTACATTTCTCTATATCAGTAACAACTTCAGATTCATTTACACTGTCCCCCTCACCAGATTCAGGGACATCAATTTCTTGATCTCCCCATTCCAAATCACATACCCCAGCATTTTCACACTTCTGATCCCAATCCCAAGCCTTATCTTCCTCAAACACAACATCCCTACTTTTTTGAATACAACTGACCCTATTACATTGTAGTATCTGTTCATTTATACTTTTCTCAACCTATTGAAGCACAAAGAGTCAATTTCGAGATCTCCTCCACTGAGACTCGAACTCATGACCTCCCATCTGAGGGTGGCCACTACATGCCAATTGAGCACAAGGTGCTTGGCACAACATCCCTACTTATTATAATTTTCTTTGAATTATGATCATATAGTCTATAAGCTTTTGACTCTTCGCTAACCCCTAACAATACACAACTCACGCTCTTATCATCTAGTTTAGTTCTTTTAGAATCAGATACATGAACGTGAGAAATGCACCCAAAAATACGAAAATACTCAACTGACGGCTTGGTTCCACTCCAAGCTTCTTCTGGAGTTTGATCTTTAACTGCAAGGGTTGGACTTCGGTTTAGGACATGTACTATCCAATTAACTGCTTCAGGCCAGAAGGTTTTTGGGATTCTCTTTGTAGAGAGCATGTTGCGTACCATATTCATAATGGTCCTGTTCTTGCGCTCAGCTACTCCGTTCTGCTGCGGAGTATAAGCTGCTGTTAATTGTCTTTGAATGCCATTTTCATCACAGAAGGTTGTAAATTCTTTCGATGTGAACTCGCCTCCTCGATCAGTTCGCAAACATTTGATAGCCAAATCTAATTCTTTCTCAACACGAACTTTAAAACTCTTAAAAATAACAAAGGCTTCTCTTTTTTCACAAAGAAAATACACCCAAACTTTTCTGCTAAAATCATCGATAAAAGTAATCAAGTACCTTTTTCCACTGTTTGAGGCTGGTGTGATTGGCCCACAAATATCAGCATGAATCAGTTGAAGAATTTGTGTTGCTCTCCAAGTGCTTTTCTTTGAAGAATTAGTTGACATCCGTTGTTGCTTTCCCACCATACAGTCCTTGCAAATTGCTAAGAGAGAACCAAGTTCCGGCAAACCGTTCACCATGCATGTTCTTTTGCTGAAGTGTCTTTAGACCATTGTAACTCAAGTGCCCATATCTACAATGCCAAAGCTGAGCTTTTGCTTCTGTAATTGTACTGAAACAAGTAGACGGGGTAGTCACCACATGTAGTTTGAACATTCGATTCGGAGCCATCTTCATATCCATAATCAGTCCTTTCTCTGAGTGATAAACCTTGCATCTATCATGTTGAAACAGAATAGCCAACCCCTTCTCCTGTAACTGACCAATGCTCAGCAGATTGTTCTTTAGTTCTGGTACATAAAATACACCAGTGATCCTTTGCACCATACCATCAACGAGCAATCTTACATTACCCTTTCCAGTCACAGCTAAGCTTGTATTGTTGCCAAGCTTCACCGTATCAACAAAACTTTCATCAAAATCAGTAAAGTATTCCTTCTTTCTACACATGTGGTTGCTGCAACCTGAATTAAGGAACCATGTATCCTCTTTATTGCCGTCATTTGCATCCATGAATGCCATCAACAACATTTCCTCTTCAGTTTCCACATAGTTTGCTTCCTTGCTTGAACATTCCCATTGGAAATGTCCTAGCTTGTGACATTTGTAGCATTCTATAGTGGCTTTGTCAAAAATTTGTCGTCCTCTGCCCCTTCCTCTTCCTCGATAACTGCCGCGGCCTCGACCTCTTGCATTAGATTGATCACTAAAAGAAATTTTCAAGGCTTGTGCTTCCTCAGCCAATGAATTCATGTTCATTCGCTGCTCATGCACCAATAAACTACTCTGCAATTCATCAATAGTTAACTTGCTTGTGTCCTTAGATTCCTCAATAGAACATACAACATAATTAAATTTTGTGGTCATAGATCTCAAAATTTTGGAGACCACATCAGCATCAGACTTAGTCTCTCCGTTTGCGTTCATCTTGTTAACTATTGAAAGAGTGCGAGCAAAGTATTCATTGACAGATTCACCAATCTTCATTTCAAGAATCTCAAACTCTTTTCTTAGAGCTTGCAGATGTGAGTTTTTCACCCTTGTTGCACCTTGAAATTTCTGCTTCATTGAATCCCATATGTTCTTAGCGGTATCTTTCTTAAGAATCGTCTCTAGAATCGAGCGGTCTAAAGCTTGAAACAGATAATTTTTAGCCTTCAAGTCTGTCAGCTTTAGACCCTCAATACGTTTCCTCTCTACCTCTGATGAAGCACCACCACCTTCTACTGCTGCAGGTATCTCGTTTTCTACGACAATCCAATATTCTTTGGATCGTAGAAAATTCTCCATGAGCATTGCCCAATGATCATAGTGTCCATCAAATTTCGGTACAGCTGGTTGCACAAATGAGCTTTCTGTCGCCATTCTTAATCACGTAGAGAGCTGCTGCTTTCTGATTTAATCAGACCCAGTGAGTGGCTCTAATACCAAATGTTGAGAATGAACTTTGACAGATAGAAAAACACACAAGAAACTGGACAAAATTGCTCAAAAAATTGAATGCAGAAGATGGCTTTTTATAGCCTTACAGCATAATAGAAAAGAGAAAGAAAAGGAGTCCATTACTCCAACTACTTTGAATAAATCTAATGGAATTTATTAGCTAAACTTAAGCAAATCCCAACAGATCTTGCAATGGCCGAACAAAGGCAAGTGAAGGCTTCAGTAGTGGAGCGCCGTCTGTGATGGCCGCGATCGCTTCCTTCGACTTTAGAAGGCTGCAAGAAGGAGATATCATGAAATGACGCAATTACCCCCTCCTCAGACGGCCATCAAACGAAAATATAGACGGATGACCAAAATTGTCCTAGTCACAATAAGTGTGTGCATAAATTGTCCAAATTTTTTATGGAGGACTAAAATTGTCCGTGCCACTATAAATCTAGGACCAAGAAAAAAATTCACTCAATTATTGAGTTGATTAATAATTTTTTTCTAGAAAAATTTATTTATATTAGATATGCAATATGGGCATGTACTTATTTTATTTAGTAAAAAACATTTTGATGCAGACGACAAAGAAAATTTATTGGAAGAGACGGTTAGTTACCAATCTACTACAACCCTAAATTGTTTGTATTGTGTTTTCCAAGGATATTATTGTATACCTATTAACATTGTATACAATAGTAAGTGTATTGTGCTAATTTTTATTTTATTATTTTGATTTTTTTTCATATTTATAGCGAATAATATTTTTCACGGATTTGAAGTATGATTTTTTTCTATATATTCATTTTTTGCAAGATGGGAGTCTAGTCAAGCCGTTAATAAAGAGTAATAATGAAATTGCATCATCAATTAACATGTAATTGCAAGGTATTTTAGGCAGAACAACTCATTTTCAAGTCGCTCATGATACGAGTGGTAAGTTTTGATATTATGGAATAAAATTATGTTTTCATAGAGTTGTTATAATCGTAATTATTTTAGAAGCAAATCGATTATTCATTTTTGTTATACAAATTTTCTAATGTATTTTGCTTTATATTTTGATTTTTTTTACATGATTAGAATTACTTTTCAAAAATGTTATATAACTTAGTACGTTTTTTTAGGTAGGTAACGAAAGAATCCTAAAGAAAAGGTTTTTTTTTTTTTTGTACACCCATGCAAAAGGATGTCGAATCTCAATTACCAATGTATCCAATTATATCGTTAAGTGATATTGCAAATGGTATGTATCGATAGGTAAAATAGATTTTTTTATTCAAATAGTACTAAAACATTTATTGTTTTAGTAAAGGGAGTTTATTAAAATTTACAAGCACATCAAATGTCGTGACAAGAAATCAATTACATACACAGCCAAGCAGAAGTTGTCTATACAACTCTTCGAGCATGACTAGGTCCAAGAGAAATCAAATATGTACATTAATATATTCACAATTATGTAATTCTTAGTTTACATTTTTAACTATGTTTCAAATTGATATAAACCGTGCAATAGAGTTAGATACTAAAACATGTTCACAAGCAATGCTAATTCCAAGGAATTTATCTCAAGATTTCGCGCCCGACTCAGCGAGTAGTATAGTGGGAGATGTTCACACTCCAGAGTTTCTCGATCAATAGGTTGCAAGCATCTGGGATTCCAAACCATGCATTAACATTGAAAGTTAGATCACCTGTAATGTTGTTGCGAAATATAGATCATTCATTAGGCTTGTGAAATGGTATGAGATTGATTATTACAAGATTGTTCGAGCATGTTATTGAGGCCAAAATAATTACCGGTGACAATGCTGGTAGTTCGGTCTTGATACCTAGAATGTCTATGACTTCATCAGATACAAGATTGTCTTTCAAATTTCAAAGGAAATAGTTCTCATTAATGTTGTCATATGCCATGACAATAAATAAAAGTCAATGTCAAACACTATCTCATGTTGGATTGCTATTGAAGAAACCAGTGTTTGTACACAGTCAATTGTATGTGGTTGCGTCTAGAGTTAGCAATCCTAAGGGTCTAAAAATTCTAATTTGTAAGGATCTGAATAAGAATTGTACTTCAACAACGAATGTTGTTTAGCATGAAGTTTTTTTAACAATTTGTGAATAAAATGATAATTTTCAATGTCAATGTTTTTGTTGTTGGCCTTGCAATATCCTATGATAAACTATTAGAGCAAATATCATTTTTAGTCCCTCAACTATAATACATGTATCAATTTTGGTCCTTGACTATTAAAATTTTCAAATTAGGTCCATGACTATTCAATTTGTATCACTTTTGGTCCTTGACTATTAACATTTTCAAATTAGATGCATGACTATTCATTTTGTATCACATTTGGTCCTGCCGTTAAATTTTCCGGCCAAATTTCCGGCGAAATCATCGGGGGTGACCGGCGTTTTCTAATTTTTTTTTTTAGTTTTTTTTATTTAAAAGTTACGGAGTATTAAAATAATTTTTAAAATAAAAATTAAATAAATTAGTCGATCACCGGTAACTTGGCCGGAAAATTGGCCGGAAAATTTAACGGCAGGACCAAATGGGATACCAAATGAATAGTCATGCACCTAATTTGAAAATGTTAATAGTCAAGGACCAAATGTGATACAAATTGAATAGTCATGCACCTAATTTGAAATTTTTAATAGACAAGGACCAAAATTGATACATATATTATAGTTGATGGACTAAAAATGATATTTACTATTACAATGTTATATTTGTAGTTTATTATCACAATGCACAATCGTTTTGTGCATTACAATAAAATAAGATTACAAATTAAAATGTAATTTTTAGACCGTGCATTGCACGTGTACGATCCTAGTTAAAAAGTCAAGTAAATAAACAAATTGTAACAAATAATTAAACCAACAAATTAAAAATAGAAAACTAGATGTAACAATATTATAATAAATCTGGAACTAAAAATGAAATTTTCTAACAAAACATATCAAATTAAGTAAGACCAAAAGTTGGTCCAACACAACATCAGCTCTCATCTTGGGTATTACAAATTATTTCTACCCAAAGGAGCCATACAATACAATTAACACAGGTGATTAAGGGTCACAGAACCAATGACCTGATAACAATAATAATTAAAACAAATGAAGAACAAAAAGTAACTAGGAAAACACATATCCAAGCAAAGTAAACTGCAACTATAATTGCATGCATCAATGATCAAACTAATTGGGGAAATGAATTATTAATTAATGGATTATTATGGAGTGATTAAGTAATTAAGAAAGTAATAGTAGTTGGATGATTAGGGGCATTTGGGTCCTCCTTCCTTGGTCTTCCAGTTGTTGTAGCAAGGGCAAACCCCCTTGTTGCCATAGAAACCAGGGGGAACACAAAGGCACTTCTTGCAACACTTCTGGCAAAAGAACATGCATGGCTTGTGGTATTGGGTCTGGCTACATCTCCTTGTGCATTGTGGCAGACACTCTGCATATATATATGTCCATTCCAAAACCAATACAATACTCAATACATGCATGGTGATTGAGATTAACGAGAACAAGAAACAATAACAGTAACACAAAGTAAAGAAGACATGATTTAATTTACGTGGTCCGACAATATGCTTATGCCCACAACAGTGAAACTATTCTTTTATTAACTGTGATAGTGATACAATACCTAGGCATCTACCGTTTTACTATGGGCTTGACCCAATCTACACCATTTTTATTCCTTATATGAGACAAACTCAACTATTTCCATGCTTAATTTTGTATATATATAAGTTCTACTATGTATACTCTTAAATTTTACTCTCTAACTTTGGCTTCATGATGTGACAAACAATAATATAATATTTTTTTGTCATATAGACCTCAATAAAATATTCACATACAAAATTTGAGAATAAAAGTAAAAGTTTGGAGTAGAAAATAAGAATACATACTTCCTCTGTCCCATTTTGTCTATTATGTTTATTATTCATTGGTCAAATTTACTATTTCTTCATTGTTTATTTTTTAGTAATTTTTTTGTTTAATATTACTTTTAATATAATTTCTAAATATATAAATTTTATATATTAATACTAAATTTATTATTATGAAAAATTAAATTAAAAATAACTTTAAAGTTTTGTTAATTAAACCGTACAAATAAAATGGTACGAAAAGTATAATATTTCTATTTTCTATAATAAATTCTGCCGACATTTTCACCTAATAATTCATAACGTTACCCTAAAATTCTTTGTCCAGTACAAAAATACCCTAACCATTGCTTAATGTGACCGACAAATGCACTGGAACCGAGGGCATTGTTTGTACATTTTTTTTTTTTTTTTGAGGAAACATTGTTTGTACATCTATCCTGTACAATAGCCTATGAATCTACGATTACTCTATGTAATGTATTTTATTGTGATACATTTTTTAATATTCTATGGTGTATTTTACATATTTAATGGTAAATTTGAACCGATCTTACAGAAATACTGTCGCATTATAACAAATATCTAAACCTGTTTAGTTATGTTAGTTGTTTGACTGTGGTCAAATGCTGTTAAAGGACGGTTGTCTGAATTAGTCAACTTAGTAAATTGTGCAACCATTTTCAATAGGCTCCAAGCTCAATACATTTCATTTCTCGAAATGCTAAAACTGAACAACTTTTGCTATCATAATTATTAGCATTTAATTTTCTATTCTTTTTACATATATACTTTTTTATTATTCCTTCTAAAGATATATTGGTTTTCACATATGATATGATAATAATTACTCTGTTCTATTATCTATTTTAGATCTTATTATACTCACAGTTTTACTACATGTACTCTATTTTTTTATTCTTTCACTTTTATTCTCTGACGTGACAATGAATGATTAGTTTTTTTTGTGAGTCACAAAGAAAATGTCAACATCAACATTTTATGTAAAGAGTACAATTTAGGAGTACAAGTAATATTTTCCTTATATGTATGCTCATTTTACATTTTTAATTTGTTCATTTTAAATTGTTAAACCAAACTAGAACTTTTCACGGCATGTTAAAATAGATCATATATAAGCAATGAAAAAAATACTTACGTGTGGGGTTTAAGCTTCCAGGACCATAGCCTGACTGAAATACCCAAAAAAAAAAAAAAAAAACTTTTCAGAACATGAAAATGTAATTTAACGTCATATACAATCTTTTCGAGTATGGTGATTTTGTCACATTTAGTCTTAAACATTCAAATTAATCATATTTGGTCATTCGACTTTCAAATTTAATCATTTGTGGTTAAAGTTAATCACTCATGGTCCTTCAACTTTTGAAATTTAACCGGTCGTAGTCCTCTTGAAAGGATCATGCATGACTAGTTAAAATGTAATAGTTGAAGGACAATCGGTGATTAACTTAGAGCACAGATTGTAACAATTTGCCAAAAGATCACGGTACGGGTGATCAGTTTGAAAGTTTAGGACTAAACGTGACAAAATCATTATACTTGGAAAATCTTAATAATTAAAAAAAAAAGTTTGAATTGAAGTGGAAAGTGAGAAGAGAAAGGCACTTACACCACCATTGTGGTTCCTGGTCTTTGAAGCCAGAATAGTGGCAGAAAGCATGGATATAACAAGGATCACCAATACCACCATTGAAGCAAGCTTAGCCATGGCTATTTCTTGCTATATATATGTATAGAGAGAGAGAGAGAAAAAGAGAGAGAGAGAGAGGACAACTTTGAGTGTTTGTGTAGAGAAAGGTTTGATGGGGAATGCAAGGGAGATTGCACTATAAATAGACCTCTTTGATGTTCTGTGTATAGTACCTTTTTCTTTTTGTTTTGAATTGTTTATTTATTTCTAATTTTGTTTTGAAGATTCTTAGATTTGATCCAAGTTTTCTTTCAAAAAAAAAGATTTGATCCAAGTTTTTGGGCTTTATTCCACCAAGCATCAGTAGAATTGCATGTGAGCTTTATTTGGCTTTTATTCTCTTTTTAAAATATATATTCCTTCTCAGTTCTCATATATCATGGGTTACTCCAACCTTGCATGAGATTCTCGATAATATTCATTTCAACAGCAACCACAATGATGAGAAAGTAACTAGTGTTTTTTCCCCCGGGTTCTACCCGTCCATGTATGATCAAAAAAATGATGATTTTTAAATTTTCTTAACAAATGTAAATTGTAATTTATAGCCATGCCAAAAGTAGATATATAAAGAAATTACTCCCTCGTCTCTAACTGTTTGTCACATTTGCTTTTTACACGGGTTTTAATGGAACATAACAAATGTTACGGAGTATTAACTTTTCAATTTTGTCCTCAAAAGTAGGTGTCATTTATTGTACAAAGTACAATTGTACTTACCTCCTTTTTAAGAATAATACTTACCTCATTAGTTGTCTAGAAATTTGAAAAAGTCAAAAGATTAAATTGAGAAATGTAAAATGATAGTTATGTTCAATTTTGGAAAGAAGACACTATTTTGGGACAAACTAAACAGTAAACTACTGAGGCTCGAACCCACTTCCATCGTCCATGTGGGAGTGTTAATCGGGACACCGGATGCCACTTGACAACAAGATCTTTGGCATATCTAATTCTAGTTAATTAGTCAAGAAAATGAATATATATTTAGACTCCAAAAAATAAATTTTTGTTTACTGCGTGCTTTAATTAACTTCAACAATAAAATTTTATAAAATATATAACTTATTGTGTCGGCTCCACCAGTTCTTATATCGTGGACCTCGGTCCACAATGCATTGTGGACCGCGGTGCCCAAAACGACGTCGTTTTGATTGATGAAACAGACGGATGAATTCGCGCTACTCACTTTCTTTTCATATATACTGCACTTTCTTTTCAACACAACTGCAGTTCCCTTTCAACACAACTGCAGTTACTTTTTGATATAACTATAGTTTCATTCGATAATATACAACTGTAGTTATATCAAGAAGTAACTGCAGTTGTGTTGAAATGGAACTGCAGTTGTGTTGAAAAGAAAGTGCAGTATATATGAAAAGAAAGTGAGTGGCGCGAATTCATCCGTCTGTTTCATTAATCAAAACGACGTCGTTTTGGGACCGCGATCCACAATGCATTGTGGACCACGGTCCACGATATAATTTGCGCGGCTCCACCCCAAATTTTATCCTCTCATTAATCATCCTATTACAAACTTGGAAAGTATTAAAAAAAAACATTACTAAAACCATATATTTTTATTTTTGAAGTAACACTATATATAGGTATTAAATTTTTATACCACATTTAATTTCACTCACATGACACATGAAATTAATGTGGTCAATAAATAAAATGAATGGTTTTGACATTAATTCTTGCACCGACAAGATAACATTTTTGTTTGAAAAAAATGTAAGAAGCACTTCTCAATATTGATATTCACACTTTACTTGCAGCCACGGATAAAACTAAGGCTGGGCAATTCGGTTCGGTTTATCCGAATCGATCCGAGCGGAACTGAACTAGTAATAAAAAATCGAATGGTTCGTAATTCTTGTAAACCAAACCGAGTCGAACGGTTTAGTAAAAACTTAATCGAATCGAACTTTGTTAGGTTTTATTAATAATAATAATAATAACAACAACAACAACAACAACAACAACAACAACGAAAATAAAAATAAAGAAGTAAATCTAAGTTCTTTGATAACCAAACCGAATTTTGCTTGCTGCAATTGTTCTTTATCTCACAATTAGTACTTAGTATATTTTGCTATATATATATATATNTTCACTCCAAATTTAATTTTTTGGTTCATTTGTAAGGTGCTAGCCTTTGACATTGACACATATGCTACGTGCGTCGTATCTGCAACAGTTTCACGTGATAGTTTGATACCCATATACCTCTTAGACTCTGATTGGAGCTAGCACCAATATTTATTTTATCAACTCAAATTGTTCATCCAAAGATTCATCTATCTTTCAACCCACAAGCAACTGTAAATGCCTCGGGCACCACTCAACTAATCAATTAAGTCAAAATAAATTTATAAGTTTTATTTTGTTAATAACTGTGGGCAAAAGGCAGAATTTGAATCTTACGAAGGACACAAAAAAGTATAGATTTGACCTTATTGTAAGTACTAGTATAGAATTTAATTTCATGTAAATTATATATTTTCATGTGTTTAATAGTGGAAGGCGTAAATCACCGTTGAGCATAGGATTGGCCGACTTAGTGATCTTGGCACATGGCACTTGGGGGTGGCCGATTGAAGTCGGCCAAGGGGTTGAGCTTGGTCGAAGGTTTGCGGCCAGTTAGGTAAGAATAGAGATCAACCGAGCTTAGGTAAGAAAAAGACTTCACCCAATTCCCAAAGGTACATAGCAGCGAGTTAGGTAAGAAATAGATTTCACCCAAAGCGTACCTTTTTATAGCGGTTGTGAACTTTCTTGTAAAACAAAGAATATAATAAGCAGATCAAGTTTGGAGTGGCCTAACCACAACTCTAAATCTCCAATGCAACTCAGAAATCATCTGCCCAAAAGAGATGTCATATCTCAGACCATGTAAACACTAAAAACTAATGTTAAAGAAGAAATACAATATTTGCAGTAGTGTAAAATGTAAATATATATCTAACTCTGAAGCAAACTATGAAATCTGAATCAATAAGCTTCTGATAAAAGGCTCAAGATTAGAATCTGTGTACTCAGATTTTCTACTTCATTTCAAATAATGATCTGATCATTTTGGAACCTGCACTACAGTCTAGAGAATTCAGAATATATATATTTTTGTACAGCAACAGCTTAAATACATTCAGCATATTTACAATTGGTTCTCAATTCAGTCGATCAGTCTATGGAACTCGACGAACCTCAGGCATCTGAAACGCGCTTATCATCAACATCGTTGTTACTGGAAACGTTTTCAGTATTGGTGTTATTACCGCCCTGATCATGGTCACCGTCCTCGGACACTGAGCTAGTATCGGCTTCTTTTTCGAGACTGTCAAGCTGGACGCATTCAGCGACTGAACCGCGGTGCATGACACTATTGTTGTCCGAGTCGTGGCTCCTGTTTGATGGCGTCAAGTCGCCTCTCCTCACGACGTTGAACAAGATGCCATGATGACTCCTTTCGGCCTGCAGAAGGTCGCCTTCGGCCACGATGATGCTTGAACTGCTGACAGGAATCCGGTAGCTGATATCCCTTTGATCGAATTCTGTATCCGAAGCTCTATCGGGCGTGAACATCCTCGGGCTATGGGAGGACGACGGGGGTTCTCGACTACCTCCGACCGGAGTTGCAACGTTGTTGGGGTCAATAGTTAGTACTCTGTTCAACTGGAAACCGACATCCAAGTTCTGTACAAAGTCGATAAACTTATCTGCTGAGGTTGTCCTCATCAAAGGCCCCCCGGATCTCGTCCACGAGTTAAGGTCAGCACTTTCAGACTCGCTATCACTCCCGTCGTGGAAATTCCGATGGCTCCTCCAATTCCGGCTACTGTGCGAGGTGGAAACCCCACCACCGCCTTGGCGCAGCGAGGAAGCCATATCAGCGAGAAAGTCCTCTTCGAGTGATCCTGTTGAGTTCTCCCGAGCAATGCAGTTCCAAGAAGGGATTCTCCTGGAACCGTTGAATCTCACCATGGTGCCCAAGCCGTGGGAAGAAGCTGCTGCTGCTCTATCTGCACTCCTCTTCAGTCTTCGCATGTGGTTGAGCATCGCAACACACTCATCGAGAGCAAGCTCAATCCCACAATTCGCTTTTATAGCTGAGAATTTCTCCCAAGTGCATCTCCTTCCTTGATTTGCAGCCTTTTGTAGCTCAATTGTAGTGGGATTTTGAAGTAATTTTGAATACTGTATCAAAAAAAGGGATTAGAAAAGGACTCATAATTACTTTCCTGAAATTTGTAGAAAACATAGAAGCAGGATATATTCAATTGGGAACCAAAACACGAACTTCTACTTCGTTTACTGGGATTCTAAACCTTCGGTGTAATAAGTAGTTCGAAGCAAAGACGGGAATCAAATAACAAACCTGAGCCAGAGTAGCGGGCATTACAACAGTCACATCCCCCTCCCATTCTTGAGCAAAAAGCTTGGCTAATCCCCCGAGGGGGAAGCCAAGTTCAAGAATCTGATGGCATCTGTGTTTCACCTCCATCTCAGCAAGATGTGCAAGCTGGATAGCGAAAAGCATTTTAAATATCAGCGCCAGCCAAAGTATCGGAATAATGAAATGCATAAGAAAAAACAAAGATTTATAACATACAAATCCATAGAATGTCAAATATGCAGAAACCATATTGCATGTTATGAAAATACTATTGCATTATGGCTTTTTTGAATGTAGTAATTGTTTTTTTGAACTACAGTATCGATAAAAATGGAAAATGGTAAATGGTACGGGGAGTAAACAGTTTCAACAATTGCATTAAAATCGACAAAAGACTAGAGAAAGTATATACCTTTGCAGCAAAGCTACCACCATAAGCTCTCACAAAATCCTTCAGTCTTAGTAAAGGCGAAATGTGTGGATTTGCCTGACTCACAATGAAATGATTTACATTGAAGAGCTCCTTTAACTGAATCATAGGTAAATCAATCTCCAAGCTACCATCCCTCCATCGCCGAGCAGATGTACCAGGAGTCTCATCAGGTCCCAAATGAAATGGAGGATGATAAGGAACGATATTCCCGAATCTATCTTTTGCCATGAGTTCTTGGGCTTCGAAAAGGCCAGGAAAGGCACAGGAAGCAGTAACAGCGCTCCATATAACAACGTGAGGAGATGTCAAGTAATTCAAACATCTAGGAGGCTCGTGCTTCCTCGGGGAGCAAACCGTAATGCTTAGAATTCGACCAGTCATATCATAAGCTTCTTGGAAAGTCAAATTATTAGTGAGTTGCCTTAACATATACTGCAGGTGTCTGATCTCATGAACAACACCACAGGTCATCACCCTCTTAAAAACCGTAAAAATCCCACCCATTTGCTCGTAAAATTTTAACGAATGCCAGGAATCCTCGAAGAAGCTCTGGAGTTCAGGCCATGACCTAGTGGCAACGATAGAACACATGATAGATCCAACACTGGATCCAGCAATAATCCGGGGCAAAAGCCTGTGTTCCACCATCGTCTTAACTACACCAATATGAAAAGATCCGAGTGAGGCACCCCCGCTTAAAAGCAGAGCGGTTCTACCAAAGGCATGCCTTGTTTCGTGCACGAAAGCAAGCTTCTCCTCCAACAGAAGCTCCTCTGAATCAGAGTCACACACCATTCTCAACTGAGTCGAAACCTCATCAATATATTCCTGAATAAGCTTCGGAACATGAAGCCTTCCCTTATGAAGCTCCGGGTTGNTTCCAACAATTAATTTTTACATATAAAATACGGACACCACCACACGTCGACATGGGAGATGGACATTAATGTGGGAATCTTCTGGGTCCATGAATGAACTGTTGACTACTATTGCTTTTAGGATTTTTGGGTAGGAAAAGACAGGTCAGTTAGCGTAGCAAAAATACATGGATAGGTATTGTATTGTTCAAATTTGATTACCTTTTTCTAGAGAGTTTATTTATACATATTTGGAGTCTAGAGCTCTAAATAAAAATTCTAGACTATCTCATATTTAGAGAATCTCTGTTACATTATAACTAATTAGCCCTAATCTTTTTTTTTTTTTGAAACCCCTAGTTCTGCTAATATTACACATAGTACAATCCTTATCGAAGTCCTCGGTAACTCTACACTGGGTCTCCTTATTGGGCCTTCTCGATCCAGTTACTTTCTTAAGTTAGTTCATTTGACTCAGGCCTAGTATATTATCATCCATCAACTACTTATGCTTTTTTCTTTTTCTTTTTTTTTTTTTTTTCGTAAAGTCGGTTGGTGTTAGTGGAACGTTTTGGGTGAATCATGCCTTGTAATTATAACCGATAAAGAATCACAAAGAGTAAACAAGCTTATATTATCCATAGCTAACTAAATCAAAAAAAAAATGTCAATAGACAACTCTTATTAAAGTTGAATTTAAAAACTTGTATTATTAAGTCAACATTTTGACCAATTCAACTAAGGGTGTGTTTGGTAACCCGTAAAATGACTTCCGAAAAATGTTTTTCGAGTTTTCTGTGTTTGGCAACGTCCGGAAAATGTGGTAAACCCAAGGAAAACCAGTTCATTTTTCCGGAAAAATGACTTACTAAAATTTTTTTCCGTAGGTCATTTTACGGAATCGCCAGAATAGCTATTTCGCATGTTTTCGACCAAAATCAAGCCATATCACCCATGACCATGGACCAAGGAGGTGGGGAAACCGCCGAAAACCTTTGTTACATTTTATTTTTAAAAAAAATTAATTTTTAATTTTTTTTATAAATTATATTTTTTAATTAAATACCATTATTTTAATAACTATTATAGTTTTTTATATTTTAAATAAAAACAATTACAATGTTTAATTATACAATTCTATTCATTTTCCAGAAAATGAACCAAACACACAAAGACAGTTTTTCATAATACATCCAAAACACTGGAAATGAAACTGTTTTCCGAAAAAACATTTTTCAAAAGTCATTTTCCTACTTTCTAAACGGGCCTTAAATTTGACCTTTATCTATTTTTATACCCAGGAACGTTTTCTCAGCTCACGAAGTGTTTCAGCGAGATAATAGTTAAAGTTCCTTAACAAATTAAGTAACACATGTTTTAAAAAGTATTAAAAAAAAATTGATAGCAATTTAACTTCAAATTACTTAATATTTGACAACAGAAAGTTGACTTTCATTTTTCTTTGGTGAAATCCACTGAAATAGATTTCTTTAGAATACTTGACTTTCTATCACACTTGTCACATCATTTGAAAATATTTCATAAGTCGAATAATAACCTTTGCAATGTGAAATGATTGTTATATATCTCTGTTTATCTACACAAATATGAGACAACTTTAGATAACGTAAACTCTTCAAAAATAATTTTTAATTTATTTTTATCACGTTTCTAAGGAAAAATTTATATGAAGTTTTCAAGATAACACTATCTCATTGGGAAATGAAATATGATTGTGATGGTAAGATGGTTGTTGGTGTAGTTTGTTGCCGGCAAGTAACCACAAAAGAAAATTTAGTGAAAGGTTGCAACTTTGACCAATCACTTCACTAGTTCACTATCATGCATTCAATCTATTTACGGACATGAATATAAGTCTATGATGCACATAAATTTGTAGGCAAAAATTTGTGTGAAGCCGTCTCTCCGTGAGACGGGTCGAATCGAATTTGGTCAAGATGAAAATGTAGTATTTATACACACAAATGTCATACTTATATGTTCAAGTGTAATAATAATCAGGAATAAAATTTTTATTGCTTATAATGGTAAATGTAATACTTTTAAGAGTAAATGTAATACTTTTATATTTCGATTTAAAAGTATTACATTTTTGCTCAAAAGTATTATATTTTTCCTTATAAGTAAGGGGCACTTGTCAACATTACTTATTACAAAAAATGTAATACTTTTTTTCTTATAAGTAACAAAAATTGTATTCATAATTAGTATTATATTTGAGCATATAAGTATAGCATTTGCACATATAAGTATGACATTTGTATGTTGATTCGACCCAACCCGATCGTCTCACGAATAAGGATACCTGAGACGGTCTTACATAAGTGTAACCCATAACAAATTATATGCTTATTACAAATGAGAATATTGACCAAAAGAAAAAACACATTATACTAATTTAAACAAAACAAAGCTATATAATCCACGATATAATTTGCGGGGAATGAACCTCTATCTCTGAAAGGGCCCAAAATTTTTTATGGGCTTGAAGATAAANTACAAGAACGAAAGGCAGCGAATCGAGAGGCTTGGGGCGTTCGACCGGCGGGAGAGGCTCGATTGTAAGGTGACCGCTATGGCCCGTAAACCCGACCCTGAAAGGTAACTCCTTTGCCGCCTCTATTCGATCCATAGCTAAAAGCTCTGATATTCTCTATTCCTAAGGTCTCTAATCCTTTTACAGCATTAACGAGAGAGAGCAAGAAACATCCAGTCTCCACCGGCGTTTATGTTGTATTGTTGTTTCCAACTGCTCCGCCGGAGAAATTGGCTGTTAGGATTATAATGTTTCAAAAGAGTAAAGATCCCCGGCCAGCCAAACTGGAGATGTAGGTCCCATCAGAGCCCTAGACATGGCCCACTGCTGGCTATGTATTTGGATTTTTTTTTAGTAGTCCGACCCGATTTCGTATATACGTTCTGACCCATGTATTATAGTACTTGGACTAGTTCTATAAAATTTTGTATATTAAGTTATATAGTATTTAGACTAGTTCGACACGATTCTGTATCTACGTTCTGTCATGACCCATGTGTTATAATATTTGGGTCTAGTTGTATAAAATTTCGTATATAAAAATATTAAGTTATAGCATTTGTACTAATTTGACAATCGACACGATTCTATATATACGTTTTGTCATGATCCATGTGTTATAGTATTTGGGTTAGCCCTATAAAATTTCGTATATAAAAGTGATTAAGTTATTGTGATTAAGTGAACTCTAGCAGTTCTCAAAAAAAAAAAAAAAAAAAAAAAAAAAAAAATAAAAAAAAAAATATAAAAAAAAATAAAATAATAAAAAAAAAAAAAAAAAAAAAATGAACTCTAGCAAGTTAAACTTGTGAAACATATTTCGATAGGAAAAAAAAAAAGGAGAAAATATTGTGATCTTTATTTATAAAAAATTAACAATTTAATATTAGTACTAGTATGTAGTTAAACTAAATTAAAAGTACTAATGAACAAAGAAAATCAAATTTTATTTGTTGGCCTTTGAATTTTTTTAAAAAGGCCAAAAAGTAAAATTTACTAATGAATAATAAATATAATTAATAGAATTGAACTGAAGTTGTAATTCCTCATAATTCTATCTTTGCTTTCACTTTTCTTGATTTTAAAATATTTTTTTTTGTTTTTATTTTATATTATTATATTTTATGTGAATATTGTGTAGACAGGATTATGAAAAGCTCTGCGATTTGTCACCAATCATAGGAACGATGAATGTTATAATAATATATTAGAATCCCTCAAATCATACATAGCGCAGAATACAAGTATATATACATAGAGAGACTCATAGTCTGAATAGGAAAATAACTTATACTATGACTCAACTACAAGAGTCCTAATACTCCCCCTCAAGCACAGGGCGCACTGGTGACCTGCAGCTTGTCCCTCAGAAACGAAAAACGGGACCCGGAGAGGGGTTTAGTGAAGATGTCAGCAAGCTGATCCTTGGTTGAGATGAAGTTAACCTGTATCTCTCCAGCAGCCACTCTGTCCCTCACAAAATGATAGTCAATTTCCACATGCTTCGTGCGGGCGTGAAAAACAGGATTGGCACACATATATGTGGCACCAAGGTTGTCACACCAGAGTTTAGGAACTGAAACCTTGGGTGCCCCTATCTCACGCAACAGAGAAAGAATCCAAATAACCTCAGCACAGACATCAGCTAGAGCTTTGTACTCTGCTTCAGTGGAGGACCTGGCTACTGTTTTCTGCTTCTTGCACATCCAGGACACCAAATTTCTACCGAGAAAAACCGCATACCCACTAGTGGACTTTCTGTCCTCAGGACAGCCGGCCCAATCCGAATCAGAAAAGGCATGCAATTCATTCGTGCTAGACTGCTGAATACGTAAACCCAGAGATAGAGTGCCCTTAACATACCTCAACACACGTTTCAGCTGCTCCCAATGAGCGGTAGTCGGCGCATGCATGTGTTGACAAAGAAGATTAACCGCATATGATAGATCAGGCCGAGTAATGGTTAAATACTGCAAAGCTCCCGCAATACTCCTGTACCTGGTGGGATCATCAAACAACTCCGCACTAGTAGAAGAATGACTCGACACTGAGATGGGAGTAGCAAGAGGCTTACACTCTGTCATTCCAGCTCGTTTCAGAATATCCGTCATGTATCTTCGTTGAGAAAGCAACATACCATCAGGACACGTCACAGTCTCAATACCCAGAAAGAAACCAGGCCTGCCAAGATCCCGTATTTTAAAAGCAGTAGACAGCTTAGACAATAAATTATTCACCACAGTCAGATTATTCCCCATAACTAGAATATCATCTACATACACAAGCAGATAAACAACAGCAGAATCATGGGAAAAATAAAACAGTGAGACATCAGTCTTCGAAGCCCGAAAGCCAACAGAGAGAAGAAACGTGTGTAACCGTGTGAACCATGCCCTCGGAGCCTGCTTTAAACCATACAGAGATCGCTTTAACAAGCAAACATGATCAGACAACTGACTATCAATATATCCCGGAGGTTGACGCATGTAAACTGTCTCGCTCAGGGTACCATTTAAAAAAGCATTGTGAACATCCAATTGTCTTATACACCAATTAAAAGAGAGAGCCAAAGACAAGAGTAACCTGACAGTCGTTGGTTTCACCACTGGACTAAAGGTGTCAAAAAAATCTTGACCCGGTACCTGATTGAACCCCTTAGCCACTAGTCGTGCTTTGTATCTCTCAACGGAGCCATCTGCCTTTCGTTTGGTCCGGAAAACCCATTTGCAGCCAACTACATTCATCCCAGGCTTGGAAGGAACAAGACACCATGTGTGGTTATGCATAAGTGCATTGAACTCCTGATCCATCGCATCCCTCCACTCCGGATGCTTAACTGCCTGAGAATAGCACGTGGGATCAGCTGGACAGACAGCAACTGCTAATCCTCGAGCAGGAGCACTAGACTTGCTCCGAGTATCCATGGAATGTGTGCGTTCAGTCGGACGAGTGGACCTACCACGCGGGCGGCCACGAGGACGTCTGACAGGAGCAACAGGAGGATCCGTCTGCGTGTCAGTGGGCGGATGAAGCACAGATTCAGCCCATGGGCGCGGCAAATGAACAGAAGGAGCAGCCTGCAAAGGAGTCTTAACAGCAAAGGGAAAATTTAGCTCATCAAACCGGACATGTCTGCACACATATATTCTATTAGTCAACAGATCCAGACACCTATACCCCCTAAATGACTCAGGATAGCCGAGGAAGACACATGGAGAGGAACGATAGGCCATTTTATGACGATTGTAAGGCCGTAAGTGAGGAAAACATAAACACCCAAACACACGAAGAAAGGAATAGGACGGAGTAGACTTGTGCAACAGGAAGTGAGGACTAGTATTCTGTAAGACAGAGGACGGCATTCGATTGATAAGAAAGACAGCAGTTTCAAAAGCATAGTGCCAGAAACGCGAGGGAACAGACGCACGGGCCATAAGAGCAAGGCCAATTTCAACGACATGCCTGTGTTTTCGCTCAACCCGGTCGTTCTGCTCATGAGTATAAGCGCAGGACTGCCGGTGAGTAATACCAAGACGCACAAAAACAGAATGAAGTTTCTTATACTCAGCCCCCAGGTCAGACTGAATAGTTTTGATTTTGCGATTAAACAAACGCTCAACTAAAGAACGAAACTGCTCAAAAATAGCATATATATCGGATTTAAGTTTCATTGGAAAATACCATGTATAACGGGAAAAATCATCCACAAAAAGGACAAAGTAACGATAACCATCTGAGGAAAGCACAGGCGCTGGACCCCAGATGTCAGTATATACTAAGTCTAAAACACACGAACTAACAGACTCAACACGTGCCAATGGGAAACGCGCAGATTTACCCATTTGACACGCAGAACACAAACTAGAAGAACATTGATTGTGCTTATTAGACTCACTAACCGAACAATACTTCAAGACGCGACTAAGTATACGTTGGTGTGGATGACCAAGACGATCGTGCCACGTAGAAGACGACGCACGAGCAGACAAAAACGCTGAAGGAGAGGAAGGAGTGACCGGCAAGGTGTAGAGCCCCCCCGAGCTACTGCCCCGCAGAAGAGTGGCCCTGGTCTGAATATCCTTAACAAGAAAAAACGAGGGATGAAATTCAAAGAAGACATTATTGTCAGACGCAAAACGCTGAACTGACAATAAAGAATTAGACAATTTAGGCACATGCAAAATATTCGATAAACTAAGCGACCTAGAAGGGGTTGATAGGGAGGCAGAACCAGTATGACTAATAGAAAGTGGCGTACCGTCACCGACACGCAAGGTGTCACTACCAGTGTACTCATCAGAATTCGAGAGAGCAGCTATATCCGGGGTGGCATGGTGTGTAGCACCTGTATCCGGAAACCACACATGATTGGCTGAATTTGCAAAAGAATCACCATGGGAAACAAACTGAGCCTGCGGAGAGTAATTATGAGGCAACGTGTAACACTGAAGTGCACTGTGTCCAATGGTTCCACACAATTGACACCTAGGCTGCCATGCAGCGCCTCTGCCATTGCCACGCCCTCTGCCACCAGAATGTTGCTGCCGGCCAGAGCCACCACCGCGTTGCTGGGAACCGCCTCGCTGCTGAGAACCACCACGGCGATTCTGAGGCGACTGACCAGCGCCGCTGCCATAGCCACGTCCACGCTGCTGCCAACCTCGCTGAGCAGCAAACACGGCAGGAAAGTTCTCCAAACCACCGCCGAAATCCTCGCCGGCGATAAACTCCTGCGCTCCAAGGACGTCGGCGAGCTCTGCCAGTGTGACCGGACGTCCGCGAATGGCCAGCGACGAC
>CM008339.1:17078459-17090030 GCA_002525835.2 Ipomoea batatas
CAAGGGTATTACCTTTAGACATCTCCATTTTGATTCCGGTCACTTGTGGGGATCACAATCTTCAATGCCAACAATAGTTCCAATAAACCTATAAAAAAAAACACCACATAATGGTCATAATATTAGTTACTGGTCTAGAATTGATACGAAGAAAAGACACATCACCCTCAACAATGCTAACACATGTGACATACCTCTGCTCAGGAGCTTCTTCCCCTTCAAACCTCATTTTAAATCTCATTCCTATGATGTAATTGTTTTTTAGAGACTCCAGGTCATATGGAATAATAAATTCAGCTGGGCTTGTCCTGTAATATATGGTGATATATATAGCACACAAATTGTGAAACAAAGGGTCCTCTTAAAGGAAAGTGTAATTAATTTTAATTGTAATAATAATTGATTGCTAATTTTATGAAATTATATATGGTTGATTAATAAAATCAATGATTTTACTAAAATGATTTTACTAAAATATATTTGGATAATTAATTAATAAATTAATAAATGAATAAAACAAATGATTTTACTAAAATGCCACCAAGTTTGGGCGGGAAAATTTGGGAGGAGGATATTGTTTTTATATATAGTATAGATGTTATGAGTAAGATTTTTCCACACTTTTCACTTAGAAGGTTGTTCTTTATACAATTTAATTACTTAGCACGATGAAAATTTATTTGTCATTAATAAATAAATTTATACATCTGCGCATAGGGGATATGAAGTAAATCCTATAATCCTATTTGTTATTAACCATTTTGCACTCCCCGGCCAGTTCTGGAATGGCTTTTTGTAATGAAGTAAATCATAAATCATAACCCATATATTCATGAACAAATTTAAAATCCTTAAACAAATACAGAGTAGTGGACATAAATATTGGCAGTCCCAAAAAACATGCCACATATACAGCCAGTTAATTGTAGTTCATCATATCATATCAAGTTAATTACTAGTTAATCAGTGACAGTAAGCCTAGATACAAACGCAAATTAAAATAGATTGGTTTCGTTCTTATTATATCTACTAACAACTTCTTAGGCTGCAGTCAAATACAAATCTCATTCTGTATCGGGTGAGCCTCCAGGAANTTTTAACTTACAAATAACAACGACTAAATATGCTATCTTGATGACTGATGAGTAATTAAAGGTGTTATTGTACTATTGCAAACCATGCATGTCAATAGAGAAGAAAATTACACTATTCATCATAACATAAACTAATTAAATTTTCACCTTGACAACTAGCTAATTAGGGGTACTATTATTATTATACAACTCTATGTTAATTAGGAATGAAAATAACACATGCCCTATAACTTATAAATTAAAATTACTATATTTCTAAAATAAAATTTTAATTTCTCAATTATTCCTATTTAATATCCCTGACCATTTCAGTTGCAAAGTTACTCTTCACTCCAGCCGAGTTGCATGATTGGATTGATTGCCCATCTGCTAACGTTTACATTAATTACCTTACTTTTTTTTTTTTAAACAGGCTTGCTTTTTTTTTTTTTTACCTTCCATCCAATTATTATTATTATTATTATTATTATTATTATTATTATTATTATTATTATTGTTGTTGTTGTTGTTGTTGTTGTTGTTGTTGTTGTTGTTGTGTATTTTCAATTGCAATCACCCACATTTGAAGAGTAATTTTTTACAATTCCTCTTGAGCCATCCAGCTATTGTGCCTCTCGGAGCGAGCGGGGATTAGTCGGGTGGACCGGACGGTTAAACGAATGGAGAAAGATAGGAACACCTCGTGGGTTTACACAAAAAAAAATTAAAAAATGTACACTTTTAATTATAAAAATATAGATGGGTAAACTTCTTAGATTATTTGAATTTAAGTTAGTATTATAAGACATTATGGCATGTAGTTATTAATTAAAGTTATACCTTTCAATTTATTTTATATTTGAAAAAAAAAAAAAACCAGCAAGGTGTACAATTCCGAGTATAATACCAGCATTATTAAGTCACTTTACGTTATAATAATCTGTAGTTCAACAAGTAATTTGATGTGTATTTTAATTCATAATTATAAGATCATTCGGAGCAAAACAAGCAAGATAATTAATAAATATTCAGGAAAATTAAAAAAGAAAAAGAGTAAAAATCTAAAACAAGATGAATCGTGCACCAATCATTAAGAGTAACGAAATTCGACAATTAATGTATACGATGTATCAGACTATCAGTAGTTTTTATTGTCATTATGGCATAATAGAGAGGTTACGTTAAATTAAATGTACTAAAAAAAATGCCCATTTTAACTCATTAATAAAAAAAAAAAAAAAAAAAAACTAGGCGCCCGCCTAGGCGCCGATTAATCGGAGTCTAGGCAGCCTAGGCGCTAAGCGCCCCCAGGCGCCTAGCGATTTTTGGACGATCTCACACTCATGAAACTAGTTCATAATAAATTTGCAATGCGCAAGCTAAGTATCAGCTTCAGGCTTGGACGCAGTTTCTTTGTTCATAGAACCAATGCTTCCGAATGAAATTATAAATATTGTTGAGTTTATTAAATGAAACAATTGTTGTTAAATATTCTAATTTAGTAAGAAGGAATGTTATTAATGGCTAAAAGGAATATTTTAAAATTTATATGGTATGTCCCGAAAATAAAAAGTGAAGGATCATTTAATAAAGTGTACAGAAATTAAGAAAAGAGTTCCATCCCAACATGAGCATCTCCAAAGTGTACTGCAATGGGATAAGATAGTATCTTTAGAGGGGAATCTTTGACTCCCTCAAATTAGAATTCTAGTTTTAGCAATATTATAATTCAAATATTATTTATTTGAAAAATTTTACAATACTATGGATTATAGTGAGATTTATTTATTAAAATGGATGGTACTATTTTGCCTTGCCAACATTGTAATCCACCTTATTACATGTAGAATCTAAAGCAACTTAGCCACTCCTTCCTGTGTAAAGTCATTTGCCAGTTGTGCTAAGCTTTTTAATTTGTTTCTTTAGAGCAAGTCCATTAGTAATTTTTATATAGTTTTTGCAGAGTTTTATTTTGAGTTAGAGAAAAGAGATGAGAGGAGAGAGAAGAAAAATGAATTAATGCTGCAAATTAAAGTTTTTTGTGGGATCCGCTTCTTAGAGAAAAATAAAAAATATTTACTGCAAGTGCACATTGATGAGCACACATCTATCGCGTTCAGTAGGCACGTGTTGCAGGACCGTTCCAATCAAAATAGGGGTCTTATACAATAATTTAATTCAGATCCCTTTTTCAAATAATTCCAATATATACACATAAAAGTTGGGCCATCGCCGAAATTGAGACTTCATTAAGCCTTAGCATGGTAATTATGTAGTATATATACTTCTCTAATTGAGACTTCATTAAGCCTTAGCATGCAACTTGTAATTATGTAATATATATACTTCTCTTTACAATTGGTTCCCAATTTTTGGGGTCCTGGCCTGTGCATATATCAATAGTTATTGCGTCAACGGTTTAAAAATGTATTAATCTAAAGCATAAATTACATTATTCTAACTCATAAAATTCAACGACATCGTTTTGGACCGTGATCCACATAGTTGTGTGTACCATGATCCACACAATAATTTGCCGGCAGATATGCTCAGGGCGGGCCCAGCCAGCGGTGCCTAAAAACCAAATTAAACCTTTTTTGTTTTTTTGCTTTTCTTTTTTCTCCTTTTTCTCTCTGGTCTCTCTTCATTCTTTTTCCTACTTGGCTTTGAAAAAATCATCCAAAAAAATTATCAAAAAAAAAAACCATCCTAAAAATTGAACTCTTGATCTGCTCTTAATAAAAAAAAAACCCATCCCTTTTGGTCCCACTCATTTTTATGAAGTGATTGATTTGAGGTTACATTAAAAAGTTTGCATTCAGCCATGTCTAATGAGACAATGAACTACACTTTGATTGTCCTATTGCTACTATGAATGTATATATGTTTCTGTCATCAAGACATGTTCTTCAACAAAATAACATCCACAAAACAGAAACCTATGGTTGTGTATGAGAGAACTGTTCAAATCCACAACAAATTCATGATCTTAGTATGTTCTAACAAGTAAAGCCTAACCTAACCTGGATCTGATCATCATATCCCAGCATTAGCAGAAAACAATGATCTCGGGACAATCATTTTCGCCTGTTCTTTAAAAAGAGCTGTGATCTGAGGTATCTATACTCGCGGGGAGCTTGTGTTCTTATCGAAGACACCTTTCTCGCGACCACCTGCCAAATCATGTCGACGGCATCATTAGGCCGGGATGGATATTGGTACTCGAAGTGCTTGGTGAGCTCCTTTAGCCTTTCCCACATTTCGGTCCACTTCTCTTCGGTAATGCCTCGGAGGAGATTCAGGAGATGGCCTTTCCTGGTGCTATCGGAGGCTCTGACGAAAACACAGAAGTTAGTGTAGTCTAGGACATCCTCGTATGGGAGCTCGATAGCATCGCTGATTATCACGGGGACACAGTGGCTTGCAATGGCATCAAAGAGGCGATTCGAGGATGGGGTGTCCCCGGCTATATTCAAACAGAACTTCGATGAGGCCATTCCCCGCGCTGCTGAGCTCACGTTATTTGCTCGTACGCTCCCAAAGGTGAAATGCACGCCTTTTTCGCCTTTGAGAAGGTTGTACAACTTCTCGCGAATAGCTCCTCCCTGGTAACAAGCAAATGGTACATAGAGTTGATTGAACACATTTCTCGAATACATATATAAAGTCACTTTCTCGAAAGTATGTATGAACAGATACTACACTGTAATAGAGTCAATAGTATTCAAAAAAGTCATTTTTTCGATCTAATTTTGCGGGAAGCCTATATAGGAACTTTAGTGTCATTTTTCACTAGATAGATGTGACATAACAAATCAAGTGCCACAAAATATTGATGTATGGTAAAAGAAGATAAGGAACTTACAGCTTTCCTATGTATTGCACCTTGGAAATAGGCCAATATAGGGCGATCTGCAAACCCGGGGGAGCTAAGGGCATCGATCGTCTTTACCATATGCTTGTAAGGAGTGATCACATCCTTTGCAACGTTCGCTATTTGAACCGGATACCTTCCAAAATCCGAGAGCACAAACATAGCAGACCGGAGCTTCTTCCTCGCAACCAACATACTATTCGGGTGGTGAGCGAGCACCAAATGATCCCTCCCGCCAAACCTCTTCCACTCGTCTCTGCTCTGCAAAAACTGAACCACTTTCTCCTGCAGCGCCCTGTTGATGTTGAAGTTTTCCCTACGATGAACCCTCGAGTGGCGGTTGTAGCTCAGAGACGAGAAAAACGGGACGAACACCACGTTTGCTTCGCTCGAGTTCCACACTCTCACAGCGGTGCAAGGCCTAGCAATGCTCGGGACATTCGACGATAACAGATCAAGAGTCAGCCAATACTCCACACTATGCTGCAAATTTAAGCCACCGGGGTATCGTGGCACCTCGCTTGGCTTACTAACATCGGGCCAACACGAATTCTTCCCACTTCCATTCCACCCCAATAGCCCGAAATGAAACTCAGGGGGCAAGTCATACATATACACTCTGAGACGAGCATTATTCGCATCACACCTTTTATCATCGGGCCCCCTAATCCCCGAGCTGCTCATAGAACTCGAAGCTTCACTAACCACAACTAAGCTCTTAACTTCTTGTCTAGGCGTGGTTTCAGAAGGAAGCAGAAATGTTTCGACTTCTGCACTTATAGCGCTGGATTTCCAGTACCCCGACGTACTATTAACAACAACTATTTTGAGAATTGGTCTCGGAAGGAAAAAATCGGAACTAAAATGGAGGGACAATGTAGAGATGATCACTAGACACATTGATAAGACTATTAGACAATAAAGAAACCTCAAAGTTAACATTTTTTCAGAATTTGCAGACATTTCTAATACACCAAACAATATATTAATGCCTCTTAGTTCAAACTCTAGTTAAAAGAAGGGGAATATATGGATTTCTCCAAACTCTTTCCTAGCTATGATTCAATTCAATAAATGAACACAGATTGATTATAAAGATTTCGATTTCTTTCCCAGAAACTGTGAAAAGTTATACTTTTCTTGTTTTTTTTCTATAAATAGTTTCAAGGAACAGATTTGAGGTAATTTTTCTTAACAGTAGCAGCAAATTACCCACTTCAATAAACCCCTCAACCATGCAGTAGAAACTACTTTCACCCAGAAGGATTTCTAATGAGTAAAATTGGTTAGATTGCTATTTTTACTGCAATTTCAACTCTCAATATCAGTAAACTTTATATCTTTACCAAAAAGCATGCTCTTGAACCCTAGTAAAAATCCCCAGTAATCAGCCTGCAAAACGAAACAAGAATTAACTTAGCAGTTTGATGATGATGATGATTACTACAAGAGAACAGAAATTACATTAAAATTACTATTAAATTCAAAAAAAAAATAAAAAATAATTAAAAGAAGTAAAGAAAAAAGAATTGGTCTGAGCTATAAATAAACAAGACAGATAAAACGGAATTCAGAGAATAATAAACAACAAGAACCGAAAAACAGAAGAAGTAAAATGAGACCTATAAAGTAATAAAACAACAAGAAAGATAAACAAAACAGGTAAAACGGAACCATTAGTAAAACAACAAGAACAAGAACAACAACCACAAACTCATAAATATAGAATCAAGAGTGTTAGCTTAGAAAACTAGACTTTTTCTGTGTCTCATGATTGCTGGGACTTTAAGGAAACTGATCTGAGTATTTAAAGAAGCCAAAACTTAAATTTCAAGGAACAAAAAATCTTACCAAAATCAACAAATAAATAGTTCTAAAATCAAGAAAAAAGGGAAACAAAACAAAAAACAAAAAATTCAAAAAGAAGATCTTTTTATCCGAGTTTTCAAGGTCTAACATCTGTGTTCAGCTGAGTTACCATGATTTAAATATTTTGTCAAGTCGGGACGTGGGGAGGTTTGGGGTTGGGAATTCAAAGAAGAAAGAAAGAATTATGGTGTCCATGAAAGTTCCAAAACGTGTGAAGAAACAGAGCCAATTTCTTCTTTTCCTTGTTTTTTTCTTTTGGGTCCCCTTTAAAGGGTAAAATACAAACACAAAAAATTAAGAAAAAAAAAAAAAGAAAAGAAAAAGAAAAGAAAATACCTGATAGCTGGATTTAATGCATTCTCATGGGCTCTAAAAATTTCCAGACTGAAAGATTTAAGTTTCAGACGTGTCGGGTTTTATACAGAAACGAATCGACGTAGGAATTCTCAAACCAACAGCCTGATTTCAGATACTACTGAGCTTTCTTCATTACAATTGACCTTTTTTTTTTTTTTTGTTTATCAAAAATAATAATTTTTTTAAATTAAATTTACTTTTATTTTGACTGGTTGAATTGATGTGGCCTTAGCGATATTCATGTATCTTTTCTTTTTATTTTGGTTTCGAAAAAAAAAATCATCTATTTTAAAAATCATATGACATTTAGTATGATATGTTTAGGGCAGGTAATGAACCTAACATGAACAAACAGAGGTTGAACCTATTCGTTTATTAAGATTTTTAGAGTGTTTATGTTCATTTGTTAAGGTTTTTGAAAATCTTATTTGTGTTCATCATTTGTTAAATATTTATTAGTGTTTGTTAACGTTTGCAAACACGTTCACAAACACTAAAGAAACGAACGCATGGTAGCATGTACATGTTCATGATCATAATTTATTCATGAACAAGAAATAGTATATGTCAAGAACAATAATCAAACAAATAATGGCTATAAAAAATTATGCTAAACTAAAATAGTATCTTAAAATTTTAAAAATAAAATAAAATAAATTGCATTTAAATGAGTTTGTTCACAACTTTGTGAACAATCTTAAATGAACATTAAACAAGTATGTTCTTGAACATTATTAAATGAACACTAAACGAAGTTTAATTAATACAAGAATAATGATAAATACTTACTTGATTCCATGTAATCTCTAACTTGAATAATCACTAGAGTTTTCCTGAGTATTTATAGATGTGATGAGAACTCTCTTTCAAGAGGAATGAGAAACTTCCTTTTAGGAACAGAAATCCCTTTAGGAACGTGGAACCTCCTTTTAGGAATAGAAATCCCTTTAGGAATGTGAAACTCCTTTTAGAAGAACTCATATCCTTTTTCCATTATACATCTTTTAATCCTTATATACTTAAATTTTAATAGAATGAGAGGGAAGGAATTTTACCCAGTAATTCCATCTTTATACATCACTAATTATCAACGTGAGTCTCTTATGAAATTACAACATTTATTATATAAATCAATGTTAAGGAAATAATATTTTAACAAAAAAAAAATTAATGGCATGACATTATCAAAGTAAGTAGCCAATCCAGCCATATAATCTTATAATTAAAAAATAATAAAAATAACATTAGCACAACGGCAAAGTGAAGAAATGAAGAATATGTAATTTTTTTTAAAAGAAGAATAATAATAATACTAATAATAATATTACTATTAAAATAATGACACACCAGCACTAGGATACATGTGGACGCCAACGTAGATGCTTTTAACTGGTTACCTTACGGTAACTTGCTAAACGTGGTTAATTGCACTTTTTGTATATATTTGAGGGGTTAATTGAAGCTTCCTGTAGTACAAGCGTCCAATTGTATTTCTGTAAATAATTCACAGACTTATTTGATCTTTATCCCATATATAATAAAACTTGTAATGAGACTAATCAAATAAAAATAGAAATTCTTATAAAAACATATGTGCACCATGCAAAACTTGTCAAGCTAGTGAATCCAATGATACGTGAAAGTGCACTTAAGAACGTGTACAATATATGATATATAAAAGTACAAGTAAAGAACAAATACACTTTGTAAGAGTTAATTTGCACATTTTTTAAATGTAGTTTTATATATCATCAAATACATTTTATATTTTTGGATGTACACTTTTTAAATGAAGGTATGTTCTCACTTAAAACAACGAGACCTCCAACTTTTAAAATTAGACATTATGCTCTAAGGAGCGCCATATTAAATTAAAACAATATGAAAAGCATAAAAAAGTAGTGATCTAGTAATACATTGGAGATTACCTGGGGAAGGCTAGATTTGAGTATCATTGGTAAGTTCAATTTATTTTAGATCGATTATGAATGGTTCAACGTGTTTTATTTATTTATTTTATGTTGTAATTAGGTGCAAAATATAATGCCCTAACAACACCAGTGGCAGACTAATTAAGTAATAAGGAATTGAAAAATCAATCTGGGTCATCGGATGGGATTACCTTTCAAGGATGTTGAGCCGTTTATTTTCATGTCGTTGACAAATACATAATAATAATAATAATAATAATAATAATATTAATATTAATTATATTATTATTATTATTATTATTATTATTATTGATGGATATATTATAAATGGATGCAGTACGGATCAACCCGAAGGAAATCGGACCCAACCAGCTATGGGGCTTCGGAGCAGAGCCCGGCTGACCCAGACATGGCTGAGCTCGACCTCGGCAGAGTGTTGCATTCGGCTACCTAGGCCGAGCCCAGCGCTCAGCCGGGTGCTTGGTCCACTGTAGTTGTAACTTCCGCTCCCGCCCCTTTCTCGCGGGGCGGTTAGGAGCTGATCAATATAAATTCTTGTTCAATACAAGTTGTCTCGTTAAGACGTCATTCAAATCTCTTGTAATAGCTTGACACGAATCTTAATACAATCTTGTTTCCGTGACCAATACATTTGTTCTACATTCATTATCCTTGTCTTTGCTTCTTATTATTCTATATTTAAAGGGTTATTTGAATCGGACCACCCGGATCAATATAATCCATCAATAATAAATAAATAAAGAATGACAGAAAAAAACAAAAGAAAGAATTGAATATATTTGATTGGTATAGTCAACTGGGTTGATTCCGTAGGTTCAACTAACCACCAAACCAAACAAAACCGGATGAGCAGAGGAAGTTTGAACTTTTAGGGTAAACAAGGAATGGAAATTATTAGTTAGCGCATGCAAATTAAATTCTACATGTCATGGGTTTTGCATTCGGATGACATGATGTTATATGTGATAGAGTTAATTAATTAAAGGAATTTGAAATACTAAGCTACACAACGGAATTTTATTTTTTCTTCATATTCTATGAATTAAAACTCCAGAAATTGTGCCAAGCACCTTGTGCTCAATTGGCATGTAGTGACCACCCTTAAATGGGAGGTCATGAGTTCGAGTCTCAGTGGAGGAGATCTCGAAATTGACTCTTTGTGCTTCAACAGGTTGAGAAAAGTATCTATGAACAGATACTACAATGTAATAGGGTCAGTTGTATTCAAAAAAAAAAAAAAAACTCCAGAAATTGTTTTTCCACCAACTAAATATGAAAATTTACAATTTCAATGAATTGTTAAGGGAAAAAATTTCTATATATTCCTACAAGCCAAATATATAGTAAAGGTATAAAGCATTTGAAAATGTACATGTTTAGTGGGGATTTAAATTAGTAAAAATAGACATTATTTTGCAAAGAAATTTGACGGTAAATATGTTAGCGGAATATAATTCGTATTATTAGTTGAGTACAGTGAGTAGTATAACAGTGTTGTGTGTAGTAGTTTGCGTGTAAGAAACAAAGTCCCCCCTCTTCCTACAACAAACTCTTCTTTTATATCTATTACAAACGACTCTCTGTGTAACGTACATTTAATCCTATCTGAACTAAGTGTTGGTAATAACAACAATGTATAACTCCTCTTCAAAGTGCCATCATTGTGTAACGGGTGACGGTCTGTCTGCCTTCGGTCAGTGCTTGTGGTTCGGGTCGGGTACTGCTTGCCCAACGAATATCATTCTTCGTTAACCGCACTTTCCGGAAGTTGCCAAACATCGAAAGCCCGAAAAATGATTTTGAGAAATTATTTTATGGGTTCCAAAGGCAATTTATATCGTGGACCAAGGTGCACAATGCATTGTGCACCCCGTACCAAAACGACGTCGTTTTGATCATTTTAATTAACAGTTTGTTTTTTGGAATCACGTTTCCCGTTTCGGCCAATATGTGTATTTGTGTTAATATTCTGTATATTCTTTGAAGGCATTCTGTGTATTGTAGATTCTGTGTATTCATGTTAGAGGTACTTAACCATAGGTTGTGACGTGTTTCGTGTACTCAAATATTAGGAGGATGATTTCTGTGTAGTTGTGTCAATATTCTGTGTATTCCCTCAAGTCATTCTGTGTATTCTAGACAAGGATTTTGTATATTCATGTTAGTGGTATTTAAAAACATGGGTGATGTGTTTGTGTATTTTGGTGTTTTCATTTTCTGTGTATTGTTTGAAGGCATTCTGTGTATTGTAGACTACGATTATGTGTATTCATGTTAGGGGTACTTAAACATAGGTTGTGACGTGTTTTGCGTATTCGAATGTTAAGAGGAAGATTTCTGTGCGTATAGTTGTGTCAATATTATGTGTATTCCCTCAAGTCATTATGTGTATTCTAGACAAGAATTCTGTGTATTTCTGAAGTCATTCGCGTCCACCGTCCACTAT
>CM008339.1:17194198-17220655 GCA_002525835.2 Ipomoea batatas
TAAACCCCTCAACCATGCAGTAGAAACTACTTTCACCCAGAAGGATTTCTAATGAGTAAAATTGGTTAGATTGCTATTTTTACTGCAATTTCAACTCTCAATATCAGTAAACTTTATATCTTTACCAAAAAGCATGCTCTTGAACCCTAGTAAAAATCCCCAGTAATCAGCCTGCAAAATGAAACAAGTATTAACTTAGCAGATTGATGATGATGACGATGATTACAAGACAACATAAACTACATTAAAATTACTATTAAACTCAAAAGAAATTAAAAAATAATTAAAAGAAGTAAAGAAAAAAGAATTGGTCCTAAGCAATAAATAAACAAGACAGATAAAACGGGATTCAGAGAATAATAAACAACAAGAACCGAAAAGCAGGACAAGTAAAATGAGACCTAGAAAGTAATAAAACAACAAGAAAGATAAACAAAACAGGTAAAACGGGAGCATTAATAAAACAACAAGAACAAGAACAACAACCACAAACTCATAAATATAGAATCAAGAGTGTTAGCTTAGAAAACTAGACTTTTTCTGTGTCTCATGATTGCTGGGACTTTAAGGAAACTGATCTGAGTATTTAAAGAAGCCAAAACTTAAATTTCAAGGAACAAAAAATCTTACCAAAATCAACAAATAAATAGTTCTAAAATCAAGAAAAAGGGAAACAAAACAAAAAACAAAAAATTAAAAAAGAAGATCTTTTTATCCGAGTTTTCTAAGGTCTAACTTCAGCTGAGTTACCATGATTTATGTCTTTTTAAATATTTTGTCAAGTCAGGACGTGGGGAGGTTTGGGGTTGGGAATTCAAAGAAGAAAGAAAGAATTATGGTGTCCATGAAAGTTCCAAAACGTGTGAAGAAACAGAGCCAATTTCTTCTTTTCCTTGTTTTTTTCTTTTGGGTCCCCTTTAAAGGGTAAAATACAAACACAAAAAATTAAGAAAAACAAAAAAGAAAAAGAAAAGAAAATACCTTATAGCTGGATTTAATGCATTCTCATAAGGGCTCTAAAAATTTCCAGACTGAAAGATTTAAGTTTCAGACGTGTCGGGTTTTATACAGAAACGAATCGACGTAGGAATTCTCAAACCAACAGCCTGATTTCAGATACTACTGAGCTTTCTTGATTACAATTGACCTTTTTTTTTGTTTATCAAAAATAATAATTTTTTTTTTATTAAATTATACTTTTATTTTGACTGGTTGAATTGATGTGGCCTTAGCGATATTCATGTATCTTTTCTTTTTTATTTTGGTTTCGAAAAAAATATCATCTATTTTAAAAATCATATGACATTTAGTATGATATGTTTAGGGCAGGTAATGAACCTAACATGAACAAACACAGGTTGAACCTATTCGTTTATTAAGATTTTTAGAGTGTTTATGTTCATTTTTTGAAAATCTTATTCGTGTTCATTATTTGTTAAATATTTATTAGTGTTTGTTAACGTCTGCAAACACGTTCACAAACACTAAAGAAACGAACGCATGGTAGCATGTACATGTTCATGATCATAATTTATTCATGAACAAGAAATAGTATATGTCAATTACAATAATCAAACAAATAATGGCTATAAAAAAATATGCTAAACTAAAATAGTATCTTAAAATTTTAAAAATAAAATAAATTGCATTTAAATTAGTTTGTTCACAAGTATGTGAACAATCTTAAATGAACATTAAACAAGTATTTTCTTGAACATTATTAAATGAACACTAAACGAAGTTTAATTAAAACAAGAATAAGGATAAATACTTACTTGATTCCATGTAATCTCTAACTTGAATAATCACTAGAGTTTTTCTGGGTATTTATAGATGTGATGAGAACCCCTCTTTCAAGAGGAATGAGAAACCTTCTCTTAGGAACAGAAATCCCTTTAAGAATGTTCCCCTTTAGGAATGTGGAACTTCCTTTTAGGAATAGAAATCCCTTTAGGAATGTGAAACATCCTTTTAGAAGAACTCATGTCCTTTTTCCATTATACATCTTTTAACCCTTATATATTTAAATTTTAATAGAATGAGAGGGAAGGAATTTTACCCAGTAATTCCGTCTTTATACATCACTAATTATCAACGTGAGTCTCTTATGAAATTATACCATTTATTATATAAATCAATGTTAAGGAAATAATATTTTAACAAAAAAAAAATTAATGGCATGACATTATCAAAGTAAGTAGCCAATCCAGCCATATAATCTTATAATTAAAAAAAAAAAAAAAACATTAGCACAACGGCAAAGTGAAGAAATGAAGAATATGTAATTTTTTTAAAGTAATAATAATAATACTAATAATAATATTATTATTAAAATAATGACACACCAGCACTAGGATACATGTGGACGCCAACGCAGATGCTTTTAACTGGTCACCTTACGGTAACTTGCTAAACGTGGTTAATTGCACTTTTTGTGTATATTTGAGGGGTTAATTGAAGCTTTCTGTAGTACAAGCGTCCAATTGTATTTCTGTAAATAGTTCACAGACTTATTTGATCTTTATCCCATATATAATAAAACTTGTAAGGAGACTAATCAAATAAAAATAGAAATTCTTATAAAAACAGATGTGCACCATGCAAAACTTGTCAAGCTAGTGAATCCAATGATATGTGAAAGTACACTTAAGAACGTGTACAACATATGATATATAAAAGTACAATTAAAGAACAAATACACTTTGTAAGAGTTAATTTGCACATTTTTTAAATGTAGTTTTATATATCATCAAATACATTTTATATTTTTGGATGTACACTTTTTAAATGAAGGTATGTTCTCACTTAAAACAACGAGACCTCAAACTTTTAAAATTAGACATTATGCTCTAAGGAGCGCCATATTAAATTAAAACAATATGAAAATTAAAGCATAAAAAAGTAGTGATCTAGTAATACATTGGAGATTACCTGGGGAAGGCTAGATTTGAGTATCATTGGTAAGTTCAATTTATTTTAGATCGATTATGAATGGTTCAACGTGTTTTATTTATTTATTTGATGTTGTAATTAGGTGCAAAATATAATGCCCTAACAACACCAGTGGCAGACTAATTAAGTAATAAGGAATTGAAAAATCAATCTGGGTCATCGGATGGGATTACCTTTCAAGGATGTTGAGCCGTTTATTTTCATGTCGTTGACAAATACATAATAATAATAATAATAATAATAATAATAATAATAATAATAATAATAATAATCATAATCATAATCATAATCATAATCATAATAATAATAATAATAATAATATTATTATTATTATTATTATTATAATTATTATTATTATTGATGGATATATTATAAATGGATGCAGTCTGATCAACCCGGAGGAAATCGGACCCAACTAGCTACGGGGCTCCGGAGCAGAGCCCGGCCGACCCGGACATGGCTGAGCTCGACCTCGGCCCAGCGTTGCATTCGGCCACCTAGGCCGAGCCCAACGCTCGGCCGGGTCCTTGGTCCACTGTAGTTGTAACCTCCGCTCCCGCTCCTTTCTCGCGGGGCAGTTAGGAGTTGATCAATATAAATCTTTGTTCAATACAAGTTGTCTCGTTAAGACGTCATTCAATTCTCTTGTAATAACTTGACACAAATCTTAATACAATCTTGTCTCCCTGATCAATACATTTGTTCTACATTCATTATCATTGTCTTTAATTTGATATAATCCATCAATGATAAATAAATAAAGAATGACAGAAAAAAACAAAAGAAAGAATTGAATATATTTGATTGGTATAGTCAACTGGGTTGATTCCGTAGGTTCAACTAACCACCAAACCAAACAAAACCGGATGAGCAGAGGAAGTTTGAACTTTTAGGGTAAACAAGGAATGGAAATTATTAGTTAGCGCATGCAAATTAAATTCTACATGTCATGGGTTTTGCATTCGGATGACATGATGTTATATGTGATACAGTTAATGCCAAGCACCTTGTGCTCAAATGGCATGTAGTGGCCTCCCTCAAATGAAAGGTCATGAATTCGAGCCTCGATGGAGGAGATATCGAAATTGACTCTTTGTGCTTCAATAGGTTGAGAAAAGTATTGATGAACAGATACTATAATCTAATAGGGTCAGTTGTATTCAAAAAAATGTGATAGAGTTAGTTAATTAAAGGAATTTGAAAAGCTACACAACGGAATTTTATTTTTTCTTCATATTCTATGAATTAAAACTCCAGAAATTATTTTTCCACCAACTAAATATGAAAATTCACAATTTCAATGAATTGTTAAGGGAAAAAATTTCTATATATTCCTACAAGCCAAATATATAGTAAAGGTATAAAGCATTTGAAAATGTACATGTTTAGTGGGGATTTAAATTAGTAAATATAGACATTATTTTGCAAAGAAATTTGACGATAAATATGTTAGCGGAATATAATTCGTATTATTAGTTGAGTACAGTGAGTAGTATAACAGTGTTGTGTGTAGTAGTTTGCGTGTAAGAAACAAAGTCCCCCCTCTTCCTACAACAAATTCTTCTTTTATATCTATTACAAACGACTCTATGTGTAACGTACATTTAATCCTATCTGAACTAAGTGTTGGTAATAACAATAATGTATAACTCCTCTTCAAAGTGCCATCATTGTGTAACGGGTGACGGTTTGTCTGCCTTCGATCAGTGCTTGTGGTTCGGGTCGGGTACTGCTTGGGATATCATTCTCCGTTAACCGCACTTTCTGGAAGTTGCCAAACATCGAAAGCCCGAAAAATGATTTTGAGAAATTATTTTCTGGGTTCCAAAGGCAATTTATATCGTGGACCAAGGTGCACAATGCATTGTGCACCCCGTACCAAAACGACGTCGTTTTGATCATTTTAATTAACAGTTTGTTTTTTGGAATCACGTTTCCCGTTTCGGCCAGTATGTGTATTTGTGCTAATATTCTGTATATTCTTTGAAGGCATTCTGTGTATTGTAGATTCTGTGTATTCATGTTAGGGGTACTTAACCATAGGTTGTGACGTGTTTCGTGTACTCAAATGTTAGGAGGATGATTTCTGTGTAGTTGTGTCAATATTCTGTGTATTCCCTCAAGTCATTCTGTGTATTCTAGACAAGGATTTTGTATATTCATGTTAGTGGTATTTAAAAACATGGGTGATGTGTGTGTATTTTGGTGTTTTCATTTTCTGTGTATTGTTTGAAGGCATTCTGTGTATTGTAGACTACGATTATGTGTATTCATGTTAGGGGTACTTAAACATAGGTTGTGACGTGTTTTGCGTATTCGAATGTTAAGAGGAAGATTTCTGTGCGTGTAGTTGTGTCAATATTATGTGTATTCCCTCAAGTCATTCTGTGTATTCTAGACAAGGATTCTGTGTATTTCTGAAGCCATTCGCGTCCACCGTCCACTTTCATTTGAAACGACGTCGTTTCGGATCAGGATCCACAGTGCACTTTGGACCCTAATCCACGATGTAACGATTGGTTCCCAAACACACCCTTACTTCATGAACCACATTGTTACCTGGACCATGGTCCACATTAAAATTTACCACATAATATATAGCAGGCCGAATCTAGTGATAAGAATCTTAACCTAACTTGCTCAGGCCCATAACCCAGAGATTGCAAGATTATTACGGTGGGGTAGAGGTTAAAATATTTAGAAATGAATCTTAACCTAACTTGCTCAGGCCCATAAACCAGAAATTGCAAGATTATTACGGCGGGGAGGGGTTATAATGTTGGAAAATGTTGAGAGTGGGATTTGAACCCACGCCCTTTCGGACCAGAACCTTAATCTGGCGCCTTAGACCAACTCGGCCATCTCAACATGCTGTTAAATTTTTTATATTGGTAGCTTATCACGAAACGCTAAACTTGCCAATATGCAGATATAGAAGTTGTATCTGCAAATTAGAAGAGAGAAAATATATTGAAAATTTTGCGTTTGATTTCACATTTTCACTGTAAAAAAATAACATTTTATCTTAGGGACAATTTTAGGTTTAATCTAAAATATTTTGTTTTTGTTATAATTCATATGTGTTATTGTCTACTCCCTCTGTCCCATTTTACCTGTCCTATTTACTATTCATTGGTCAAACCAACTCTTCCTTATTTGCTTATTTTCTTTAGTAATTTTTTATTATTTTTAAATTTTTTTTTGTGTTTAATAGTACTTTTAATGTAGTTTCTAAATATATAAATTTTATATGTTAATGCTAAACTTAATAATATGAAAAATTGGATTAAAAATTGCTTCAGTCAAGCCTCGTTAAACGAATCAGACAACCATTTTGGGACGGGGTAGTAGTAGTCAGTTACTTTTCCTTAGTTTTTAGAGAGGATTTATACATTGTATGTACTTTCTTATTAATGGTTGAATGAGAATCTCTACCAGTTTTTCTTCTTTATTCTGAATTTCAGTTTTTACCTTTTTCTCTATTCTATTACGTGCTTCCAAATATCAACTACAGAAGAAACGTGTTAATCTACAACATGTTGTCAGTACGAGGTTTCTAATTAATCTCTCGGTGAACGGTAATTCTCTTGAACCTTAATTACACTGTTTTAGAGCTGTCTAATGTGATATTGCGTGCGTTGCATGCTTTGTTTTAGAATGCTATGCTGTTCAATTCATTGCCTAATTGCATAATTTATTGAATAATCAATTGCATACTCTATTTCCGAGCGGTAGTCCATTTGCGTAGACCATCTGCCATTTTGTTGAGTTTTCAGCTGCCATGTGTGCGAATCTGTACAACCATTTTGTTACACGTATAACCTGTGTGTACATGATACATAATATATTGTTTAATTATATTTCATTGTGTATTGCGCTTGTGTGTATGTATATGATATATTGTTTAAGATGTACACATGCTTGTCATTTATACATAATTTATAATTTTACATACACTCTATGTATCATATGTACATACTAATTTGCATGTCAATGGCAATCATGATATTTTGTTTGAATTTACATTTGAGAATGGTTTATATTGCAACCAGTGTTGCAAAATTCCCGCCTAGGCGCTGATTAATTCCCGCCTAGGCGGTTGGCACCAGTCGACCGCCTAGCGTATCATCTTAAATGCTAGTCTAGGCGGCTGGCCGGCTAGGCGACCGCCTAGGCCGCCTACTCTGGCAATTATCTATTGTTCTTCTTCTTTTAAGGGGTTATTTCACTCAAAATAATATCGAGCGAAATAACCCTAAATTGTACAAACTCTAGATATTTTTTAGGTTAATATTTAATATTTTAGTATTAACTATTAAAGTATTATATAATTTATAATTATTAGTCTTTAAAAATTGAAAATAAACAAAATTTTAAAAAATAAAAAATAAAATAAAAAAATATACTGGCGCCTAGTATGCTTAGGGCATCATCATGCGTAAGTAATGCTATCAAAACGGGCCAACCCGACTCATACGGACTCGCCCGTCTCAGTTTAGACATAAAATGAGGCGGGTCGAGCTCGACTCGTATGTGACGGGCTAGCTAGCTAAACGAGCCAGCCCGTACAAAAAAAATTTGTATTTATTCCTTTATTATTTACACACCTATGAGTCTATGACCTATCTAATATTCACAGTTCAAATCCGCAATTTCCCTCAGCGAAAACCCTCAGCTAAGTAAACCCCCCAATCGCGCTGAAAGAAAAAACCTTAGCACAGCTGTATATCCATGGCAAGATTCGGGTTCCAATCTGTGTACACTGCTCAGAGAAAGGGTTAGAGAGAGAGATAGAGAGAGAGAGAGAGAGAGAGAGAGAGAAAACAAAGATTGGAGAAACCTTAGCAAATGAATATTCACATTTCGTTATGTAATTTATGTTGGATATAATTCTCGAAAACCCAAGAAAATTGAGAAAATGAAAAAACCACAATAAACAAATAACCAGGAAATTAACCTACAAAAGGTTAGAATAAACCTGGGAGAGCATAGGGACGAAGGTAGACGATCTTTGGGGTAGGTTGTAAGCACGAGTCGAGTTGCTTCTCTGCATAAAACCTTATTTACCGCCTCCCGGGGTGCTGAAGTGTTGCGGTCTAGATTTCCGTGGGATGAACACACGTGGCTAGAAAGAAAGGATGAGCAGAGTTAAAATATATAGGATATTATGAAATAATGGCACATTAATCATATTGTAACCTCCACCCACTAACTCTATGGTGCCCGCAGGTGCCGGCGTATACGAGTCAAGCCTCTATGCTATACAAGTTAACTAGTCATAAAAGGACCCTTGTATATATATATAGTGTTGCAAAGTCACTTTCCCAACCAATGTGGGACAAAAACTCACTCAAAGCTTTTTCCACACAAATTTCATCTCAAATGGGTCTACTTTGAGAACCAATTTCTCATTCACCCAATATCCATTTTGAGCGTATAATATATCGATCTCTTCGTCTAACTACGAAGAACCCGAATCCACTTTGACCCGATCCAAATCGAAAGTGGATCCCACATATATTTATACCACAAAATGGCCACTTAAAATGTCATTTATGTCATTTTTTCCAACAATTTATGCAATCGGAAATCAGAATCACTAACAAGTAATAATTAACAACAATAACAAGTAATATTATGTTCACAGAATCACAGTTCAAGGGTTTAACACTTCAAGTCTTCAACATTATGTTCATAGTTCACAAACTCACAAAGCTAAAACCTAAAAGCTTAGTTACTAGGGCCTAGGAGGGAGAGACCGGAGCTGGCAGGAGTGGTCGCCGTTGGACACTTGGAGTTCGCACTTCGCGTCTTCGCAGTTGAGATCGAGAAAACTGGAGAAGCACTGAAGCAGCGTCGCCTCACTCGCTTGTCGCTGGTCGAAGCCTCGGAGGTTGCTGGTTGCCGCCTCGCCGCCTCGAAGGTCGCCTGTCACCACCTTGCCTGGTCGGAGGTCGTAGAGAGGCAGAGAGCAGTCGAGCAGAGCTAAAGAATGTGGGCCAACCCTTTTATCAGATTAAATGGGCAAGGTTGAATACGAGTCGGCTGGGATTTTTGCCACCCAACTCGACTGGAACACGGGTTAAACGGGACAAACCCGGGTGGGTTGGGCCCGTTTTGACAACTCTATGCGTAGGCACCTTGATAGATAAATTTTTAATATTAAAAATGTATTTTGTAGATAATGTCCCCAATCACCAAACATGAATTTACAGATCTCGTCCTTGACGGGAATAATTACCTAATCTGGAAATTAGCTGTCGAGATATATCTTGCTTCTAAAGAATTGAGTGAGACTATTGTTGCCTTTTCTCGGAGAACTGATTCACAAAAGGCACAACCACTCATATTCTTATGGACATCCCTGAAGGATCGTTTTGACCAACAATCTTCCATAATCCTTCATCAGACATAGTTTGATTGGCTTAACCTTTGGTTTCAGGACTTTAAGTTCGTAACACAAAATTGTCTCACAATTTAAACTGTGTAAACAAACGGTTGAAGAAAAAGATCTTATTGAATAGATTTTATCTATTTTTCATGCGAGTAACCTTGTATTGTAGCAACAGTACATGGCAAACAATTATGAAAATCATTCTGAGTTAATTTCTACACTTCTTGTGGCTGAAAAACATAATAAGTTATTAATGAAAAACCACAATGCATGACCAACTAGGTCTATACCAGTGCTGGAAGCACATAATGCTACCTAGACGAGCAACTTTAGGAGGAGCCGAGGAAGGAGTCATGGTCGTGGCAGAAGTAAAAGTTCCAACAATGAGCCTTGAGCCCAGAATAGGAGGCAGAATGATCAGGCTAGTCGGGGACGATTGAGCTCATTGAAGTGTAACTCTAGGCAGAAGTAGGTGTGCTATAGATGTGGGTGTGAAGGGCACTGGTCATGCACGTGCCATACCCCTACGCACTTAGTTGACGTTTATCAACGAATGCTGAAAAATGATGAGAAGAATAAGTAACAGTCGAAGAATGAGTCTCATCATGCAAGTTTGCCTGAACCAAATGTGGTCTTTAATGATAAGGATGATGATCTATTGTAGTACGAGATTGAAGACTATGGTGATTGTGAGTGATCACTCTCAATCACCATAGTCTTCAAGCTTGTACTACATTATGTCATCATCCTTATCATTCAATATCGTGCCACGTTTGCTAAGCAAACTGGCATGATGAGACCCATTCTTCGGTTGTTGCTTATTCTTCTAATCGCTCTTCAGCATTCGTTGATAAGCGTCAACTAAGTGCGTAGGGGTACGAAACGTGCAGGAATAGTGCCCTTCACACCCACATCTATAGACTATAGCACACCTGCTTTTAGTCAGAGTTATGCTTCGATGAGCTCAGTCGTCCCTAACTAGCCTAATTATTCTGTTTCCTATTCTAGGCTCGAGGGGTAACACCCTTGAGTTTTATGAGGATATTAAACCATTTATTTTTACATGTTAGGATGTGTCTAGTTTCTAAATAAAGGTATTTCCTATATTTTGGAATTCTAATTTTGGAAGTTTCTATCTTTAGAAGTACTATAAATAGTAAGTTTTGAGATTGAAAAGTGGGGGTGTTAGTTTGTTACACGAGGCTCGTTGCTAGAACTTTGACTTCTGCCACAACCCTGACCCCTTCCTCAGCCCCTCCTAAAGTTGCTTGCCTAGGTAACATTATGTGCTTCCGACACTAGTATAGACCTAGGTGGTCATCCATTGTGGTTTTTTAATTAATAACTGATTATGTTTTTCAGTCACAAGAAGTGCATAAATTAACTCATAATGTATTTCATAATTTTTTGCCCTATACTGTTGTTGGAGTACAAGGTTACTCGCATGAAAAGTAGATAAAGTCTTTTCAATTAGATCCTTTTCTTCAACTGTTTGTTTACACAGTTTAAGTTGCGAGAGAATTTTGTGTAGTGCTGAGTTATAATCAATTATGGACTTAAAGTCCTTAAACCTGAGGTTAAGCCAATCAAATAGTGCTTGAGGAAGCACTATGGAAGATTGCTGGTCAAAACGATCCTTTAGGGATGTCCATAAGATCAAGGGATATTTTTCAGTTAAATATTCGTTCCTAAGGTCGTGGTTTAAAAGGTTGCATAAGAAGATGAGTGTTTGTGCCTTATAGGCATTAGTGCTCCGTGATGGGGCAACAATAGTCTCACTCAGTTATTTAGAAGCAAGATATATCTCGACATCTAGTTTTCAGATAAGATAATTGTTCCGGTAGAGGGCGAGCTCAGTAAACTCACTTTTAGTGATTGAGGACATTATCTACAGGATACATATTTTTAATATTGATGAGATAATCACGAGTAGGTGCGGAGTGTGAACAATGCAGAACGGGTCCAGAGTAAATAATCATGGCTAAGGTCCGACCTCGGCCAAAGGTCAGCCACCTAGCCGAGGTCAGCCCTCGTCCAAGGGTTCGACCACTTGGCCAAGGTCAGCCCTCGGCCAAGGGTTCGACCACTTGGCCGACGTCAACCCTCGGCCAAGTGGCGGGGTTTTGGTCCATGGGCGCCTAGGTCGTGCGGCGTCTGGTGCGGTCCAAGGCCGTTGGAGGGCTCCCCTCCGTTCTCTCCGGGTTTGCTAGGCCAAAGTTTCTGTAAAAACGTTCATAGATGTCCAATTAGGACACGATATGTTTGAAAATACTCTTGTCTTGTTATTACATAAGTCTTATCCTTTGTAATAGCATTGTTCACCATTAATACAAAGATTATCTCCGCGATATACATTGATTGTCCAATCATTACCATATTCCTTGTTTATTCTTACCTTTGTCGTACACCCTATTTAATCGGGTTTAGTAATTCAGACCACCCGGGTTATTAAAATCCATCATTGGTGCTTTCATTGAGAGTTAGATGTCAGACTCGAGCGTGCTATTTTTCCACTAGCTATGGCAAGGTCAGGATCTAACTCCAACAATTCCCACAACTCGCGTGGTACTCGTGTTCCCTCCCGTGCTAACGATCCTAACGGGATAGCGAGTCTACAAATAATCCCCATGAGGTCGGGCGGAGACCTCAGGGAACAACTCAACAACAACCGCCAAGCTCGGTCGAGCACCCCTACATTTCCGCTTTTGGCCCCGGGCTTTCAAGAGGGGGTGGTCGCGCTTCTGCAAGCTACCGCTTTATTGACGCAGCTCGTGCATAGGCTCCAAGGAAACCTCTTTACCCTTCCACCAGGCCCCAACCCATCAAGGTGTGAAGAAGGTTTGAGCACCCGCCGACCTCATACACCCAAAGCCCACCTCAACGGAGAGGTCAATTCACCCCGACCCTCGGCGAGACGAGGGGGGATGAGGCCACCGACGTCGGCCCGAGCGGCGAGAGGTAGAAGGAGCACGACCGACCCGGTTCGTGACTGCTTCAACTTTGAACCCCCCAACAGTGCACCTGCCGAGGGGTCGGCCTCGCGTAGGCTCCCAAGCCTAGAGCCCCACTCTCAACCACAACGTGAATAAGCCTCGTGAGTAGAGCAGCCCGATGAGATTCTTGGCCGACCCTCGAGCTCCCACTGCAGCGAGGTAGAGCAGTTACGTAGGCGAATGGATGAACTTCAGCGAAAGACAAAAATGCTGGAGCCCTAAGAGGTGTTTACCACCCCCTTCATGGAGAACATCATGGCCGAGAGACTTCCGCTTCCCAACTATCAAGCCCTACATGGGATCGGTCGACCCCCAGGGCTTATTTCAATAGGTTCCGAGTCGCCATCATGATGACGGGGGCAAGCGATGTCGTCATGTGCTGGGGTTTCTTCGCGACCCTCGATGGCCAAGTGCAAGACTAGTTCACATCCTTTTATGAGGGGTCCATCTCGACCTTTGTTGACCTCTCGGGGCATTTCCTATCATATTTTGCAAGTAGTATCCCCAAGAAGAAGCAATTCGACAACTTGTGCAAGTTGGACCAGTGGAACACGAAAATCTTGACCGATTACCTCTCTAGTGGAGCAAGGTCGGTCGCAAAGTTTGATGAGAAAGCGGTCATACCGATCTTCACTAATAATGTCTGATCTGGGTTATTCCACCGCGCCCTTGTCCAGAATCCCCCAAAGACGTATGTTGCATTGCTGGACCGCGCGACAAGGTTCGCCAAGGAGGAAGACGCGGAAAAGAAGAAAAAGGAGGAGGAACGAGGTCGGCGGGACAAAGCACCCAAGAAGTCCGTCGGGCTCCAAGGCCTTGTGGCGTTGGGACCAAGGGCTGCGGCTGGTCCCGTTGCGTTTCCTAACCCCATTGGCACATCCGGTGAGTGCCATCTTGGATCATGCTGAAGTCAAGGGCATCGTGGAGTACTAGACTGAGTTCCCGAAGATATCACACAATGCAATCCCAAACAAGTACTATCGATTCCACCGACAATAGGGGCATGACACCGACGAGTGTATGGTCCTCAATCTATAGATTAAGGAGCTCATTTAGAGGGGCTACCTAGATCAGTATGTCAAAAGATCGGGGTTAGGCTGGGGTCAAGTACCAAGCAACATGTGGAAGAAGAAGGGTAGTTCCGAGCCACCTACCTTCGGGTCACGCAAGAGGGAGCTCGACTAGCTTACCAAGGAGGAGAACAAGGAGGTGTATGAATCCCGCCCCCAAAAGAAACATGTCATTCTCGTCATCTTCGGGGGACCAGAGCGAGGATAACACAAACGGAGAGAAAGAAATGGGCCAGGAGCCTCTATGTCGGGGAGGTGGTCCGCTAGCCCACTGGAAAAAGACGAGAAGGGAGCCTATTACTTTCACGGACGATGACCTGTTGGACGATCCCCTACCGCATCGCTATACCCTAGTGATCAAGCTAGACATCAACGTCATTGTGCACTGGGTACTAGTGGGCACGGGGGGCTTGGTGCACGTCATGTATTATGACACGTTGACCAAACTCGGGCTCCTTATTTGGTGGCTAGATTTCAGGAACTCTATTTAGTGGCTGGATTTCAGGAGCTCTTTAGAATGCTATTCCGCTGGGTAGAAGTGATGAACCCAACGCTCTAGCGGGTACTGGTATTGTTCGGAATGACGCTGGTGTAGTTATTGTAGTTAAGGCCGATCCAAATATTTTATAGGCACAAGGCGAAATTTAAAAAAAAAATGGCACTATTTCACGTAATCGTTTTTGAATTCGTTGTTGTTTTTTTTTTTAATATTAGAACTATTATCATTATCTCGATCTCTTACGTGGTTAGAACTATTATTCTAAAAAGTACTCCTTCATTTTTATTTTTTATTAGACATATAAATACACTGTACTATTAAACTCATTTGTCCTTTTTTATTTTAATTGAGAACAACTCATTTGTTCTCTAACTTAAATATACCTTCCGGCATTCCTCCTCTAACTTAGCCAAGAAGGCCTTATCTTCCTGAACAATCTACTTCAGCTGAAGAGTTATTTGCTGAATCAAGGATGCAGCTTCCTCAATAAACGACATGACTTCAACAATTGAAGAGTCTCCTTCATATATACGCGTTTGAGAGTTAGCCTTCAAACCTTTAAGGAGAATAATTGTAGCTCCCTTGTCAGTGATTAAATCTTCCCAATTCGCCTTAACGCTTTCACAATGTTTTAATACCATTGCAGAATGGTGTGGCTTCGAAGTCAGACGATGGTGGAGGGAGTTCATGTCTTGTTCGCGAGGTGGACGTTGGAGTGGATCTCCAATGAGGATTCGCCATTAGCTTTGGTATGGATTTAATTGCCCTATTTACCTATTCATTTGTTCGAATCCTGTGATTGAGAAGGTTTGGATTGAAATTGAGGGGGGGAGGTGATTTGAGAGGCTTTTTTGGCAGAGGATTGTCCGGTAACACCACCGGCGCTGCTAACTTCCCAGGATCGTCGGCGACCAAAGATGTGCCACTAACAGGTCAAACTCAATCATCCAGGCAACCCTTTTGGGCAAAGGTTTCGACATGAACCTCCGAACCCAGCGTTGTTAATGCCAACTGAGCCATTATTTATAAACGGAGCCGCCGTCAACGCGATCTTGGCAGAATTATGAGAATCTTCAAATGGCGTCGGAACTATAGTCTAGGAGCAGCGATCATCTTACAATGGTCGAACAAAGGCAAGTGATGACTTCAATAGTGAAGCGCCGTCTGTGATGGCCGCGATCGCTTCCTTCGGCTTTAAAAGGCTGCAAGAATGAGATATCATGAAATGACGCAATTACCCCCCTCTCAGATAGCCATCAAGCAAAAATATAGACAGATGACCAAAATTGTCCTAGTCACAATAAGTGTGTGCATAAATTGTCCAAATTTTTTATGGAGGACTAAAATTGTTCGTGCCACTATAAATCTAGGATCAAGAAAGAAAGTCACTCAATTATTGAGTTGATGAATAATTTTTTTCTAGAAAAAATTATTTATATTAGATATGCAATATGGCCATGTACTTATTTTATTTAGTAAAAAACATTTTGATGCAGAGGACAAAGAAAATTTATTGGAAGAGACGGTTAGTTACCAATCTACTACAACCCTAAACTGTTTGTATGGTGTTTTCCAAGGAAATTATTGTATACCTATAAACATTGTATATAATAGTAAGTGTATTGTGCTAATTTGTATTTTATTATTTTGATTTTTTTTCATATTTATAGCGAATAATATTTTTCGCCGATTTAATTTGAAGTATGATTTTTTTCTATATATTCATTTTTTGCAAGATGGGAGTTTAGTCAAGCCGTTAATAAAGAGTAATAATGAAATTGCATCATCAATTAACATGTAATCGCAAGGTATTTTAGGCAGAACAACTCATTTTGAAGTCGCTCATGATACGAGTGGTAAGTTTTGATATTATGGAATAAAATTATGTTTTCATAGAGTTGTTATAATCGTAATTATTTTAGAAGCAAATCGATTATGGAATAAACACAAATTTTCTATGTATTTTGCTTTATATTTTGAATTTTTTACATGATTAGAATTATTTTTCAAAAATGTTATATAACTTAGTACGTTTTTTTTAGGTAGGTAACAAAAGAATCATAAAGAAAAGGTTTTTTTTTTTGTGCACCCATGCAAAAGGATGTCGAATCTCAATTACCAATGTATCCAACTATATCGTTAAGTGATATTGCAAATGGTATGTATCGATAGGTAAAACTGATTTTTTTTTATTCAAATAGTACTAAAACATTTATTGTTTTGTTTTAGTAAAGGGAGTTTATTAAAATTTACAAGCACATCAAATGTTGTGACAAGAAATCAATTACATACACAGTCAAGCAGAAGTTGTCTATACAACTCTCCCAGCATGACTGGGTCCAAGAGAAATCAAATATGTACATTAATATATTCACAATTATGTAATTCTTAGTATACATTTTTAACTATGTTTCAAACTGATATAAACCGTGCAATAGAGTTAGATACTAAAACATGTTCACAAGCAATGCTCATTCCAAGGAATTTATCTCAAGATTTCGCGCCCAACTCAGCGAGCAGTATAGTGGGAGATGTTCACACTCCAGAGTTTCTCAATAGGTTGCGAGCATCTGGAATTCCAAACCATGCATTAACATTGAAAGTTAGATCACCTGTAATGTTGTTGTGAAATATAGATCATTCATTAGGCTTGTGAAATGGTATGAGATTGATTATTACAAGATTGTTCGAGCATGTTATTGAGGCCAAAACAATTACCGGTGACAATGCTGGTAGTTCGATCTTGATACCTAGAATGTCTATGACTTCATCAGATACAAGATTGCCTTTCAAATTAAATTCCAAAGGAAATAGTTCTCATTAATGTTGTCATATGCCATGACAATAAATAAAAGTCAATGTCAAACACTATCTCATGTTGGATTGCTATTGAAGAAACCAGTGTTTGTACACAGTCAATTGTATGTGGCTGCGTCTAGAGTTAGCAATCCTAAGGGTCTAAAAATTCTAATTTGTAAGGATCTGAATAAGAATTGTACTTCAACAACGAATGTTGTTTAGCATGAAGTTTTTTAACAATTTGTGAATAAAATGATAATTTTCAATGTCAATGTTTTTGTTGTTGGTCTTGCAATATCCTATGATAAACTATTACGATGTTATATTTGTAGTTTATTATCACAATGCACAATCGTTTTGTGCATTACAATAAAATAAGATTACAAATTAAAATGTAATTTTTAGACCGTGCATCGCACGGGTACAATGCTAGTTAAAATTAAAGTCAAGTAAATAAAAATATTGTAACAACTAATTAAACCAACAAATTATAAATAAAAAACTAGATGTAACAATATTATAATAAATCTGGAACTAAAAATGAAATTTTCTAACAGAACATATCAAATTAAGTAAGACCAAAAGTTGGTCAAAGACAACATCAGCTCTCATCTTGGGTATTACAAATTATTTCTACCCAAAGGAGCCATACAATACAATTAACACAGGTGATTAAGGGTCACAGAACCAATGACCTGATAACAATAATAATTAAAACAAAAGAAGAACAAAAAGTAACTAGGAAAACAGATATCCAAGCAAAGTAAACTGCAACTATAATTGCATGCATCAATGATCAAACTAATTGGGGAAATCAATTATTAATTAATGGATTATTATGGAGTGATTAAGTAATTAAGAAAGTAATAGTAGTTGGATGATTAGGGGCATTTGGGTCCTCCTTCCTTGGTCTTCCAGTTGTTGTAGCAAGGGCAAACCCCCTTGTTGCCATAGAAACCAGGGGGAACACAAAGGCACTTCTTGCAACACTTCTGGCAAAAGAACATGCATGGCTTGTGGTATTGTGTCTGGCTACATCTCCTTGTGCATTGTGGCAGACACTCTGCATATATATATGTCCATTCCAAAACCAATACAATACTCAATACATGCATGCTGATTGAGATTAACGAGAACAAGAAACAATAACAGTAACACAAAGTAAAGAAGACAAGATTTAATTTACTGTGGTTCGACAATGTGCTTATGCCCACAAGAGTGAAACTATTCTTTTATTAATTGTGATGGTGGTACAATACCTAGGCATCTACCGTTGTACTATGGGCTTGACCCAATCTACACCATTTTTGTTTCTTATATGAGACAAACTCAACTATGTCCATGCTTAATTTTGTATATATATAAGTTCTACTATGCATATATACTCTTAAATTTTATTGTCTAACTTTGACTTCATGATGTGACCAACAATAATATAATATTTTTTTTTATCATATAGACCTCAAACAAGTATTCACATAAAAAATTTGAGAATAAAAGTAAAAGTTAGAAATAGAAAATAAGAATACATATTTCCTCTGTCCCATTTTGTCTTTCATGTTTATTATTTATTGGTCAAATTAACTATTTCTTCATTGTTTATTTTTTAGTAATTTTTTTGTTTAATAGTACTTTGAATATAAGTTCTAAACTTATTATTATGAAAAATTAAATTAAAAATAACTTTAAAATTTTGTTAATTAAACCATACAAATAAAATGGTACGAAAAGTATAATATTTCTATTTTCTATAATAAATTATGCCGACATTTTCACCCAATAATTCATAACGTTACCTAAAATTCTTTGTCCAGTACAAAAATACCCTAACATTGCTTAAAATAATGTGACCAACAAATGCACTGGAACCGAGGGCATTGTTTGTACATCTGTCCTGTACAGTAGCCTATGAATCTACGATTACTCTTTTTTTTTTGAGCCAAATCTACGATTACTCTATGTAATGTCTTTTATTGTGATACATTTTTTAATATTCTATTGTGTATTTTACATATTTAATGGTAAATTTACACTGATCTTACAGAAATACTGTCGCATTTTAACAAATACTACCTCCGTCCCAAAATGGTTGTCTGGTTCGTTTAACGAAGCTTGACTGAAGTAATTTTTAATCCAATTTTTCATATTATTAAGTTTAGCATTAATATATAAAATTTATATATTTAGAAAATACATTAAAAGTAATATTAAACACAAAAAATTAAATTTAAAAATAATAAAAAATTACTAAAGAAAATAAGCAAAGAAGAAAGAGTTGATTTGACCAATGAATAGTAAATAGAACAGGTAAAATAGGACAGAGGGAGTATCTAAAGCTGTTTGGTTATGTTAGTTGTTTGACTGTGGTCAAATGCTGTTAAATGACGGTTGTCTGAATTAGTCAACTTAGTAAATTGTGCAACCATTTTCAATAGGCTCAAAGCTCAATACATTTTCATTTCTCGAAATGCTAAAACTGAACAACTTTTGTTATCATAATTGTTAGCATTTTCTTTTCTATTCTTTTTACATACTTTTTATTATTCCTTCTAAAGATATATTGGTTTTCACATATGATAATAATTACTCTGTTGTATTATCTATTTTAGATCTTATTATACGCAGAGCTCTGCTATATGTACTTCATTTTTCTATTTTTTCACTTTTACTCTCTGACGTGAGTATGAATGATTAATTATTTTTTTATTTTGTGAGTCACAAAAAAATGTTAACATCAATATTTTATTTAAGGAGTATAATTTAGGAGTACAGTACAAGTAGTATTTTCCTTATTTGTAGGTTCATTTTACATTTTTAATTTGTTCATTTTACATAAATTTTAAATTGTTAAACCAAACTAGAACTTTTCACGGCATGTTAAAGTAGATCATATATAAGCAATGAAAGAAATACTTACGTGTGGGGTTTAAGCTTCCAGGACCATAGCCTGACTGAAATACCAAAAAAGAAAAGAAGAAAAAAACTCTTTTCAGAACATGAAAATGTAATTTAACTTATGGTGATCTTGTCACATTTAGTCTTAAACATTCAAATTAATCATATTTGGTCTTTCGACTTTCAAATTTAATCATTTGTGGTTAAAGTTAATCACTCATGGTCCTTCAACTTTTGAAATTTAACCGGTCGTAGTCCTCTTGAAAGGATCATGCATGACTAGTTAAAATTTAATAGTTGAAGGACAATCGGTGATTAACTTAGAGCACAGATTGTAACAATTTGCAAGTCAAAAGATCACGGGTGATCAATTTAAAAGTTTAGGACTAAACGTGACAAAATCACTATACTTGAAAAATCTCCGATGGTATTACTCAATGAGAAAAAAAAGAAAATAGAAAAAAGAAAAAAAAAAAGAAGAAAAAAAGATTGAATTGAAGTGGAAAGTGAGAAGAGAAAGGCACTTACACCACCATTGTGGTTCCTGGTCTTTGAAGCCAGAATAGTGGCAGAAAGCATGGATATAACAAGGATCACCAATACCACCATTGAAGCAAGCTTAGCCATGGCTATTTCTTGCTATATATATGTATAGAGAGAGAGAAAAAAAGAGAGAGAGAGAGAGAGGACAACTTTGAGTGTTTGTGTAGAAAGGTTTGAAGTGCAAGGGAGATTGCACTATAAATAGACCTCTTTGATGTTCTGTGTATAGTACCTTTTTCTTTTTGTTTGAATTGTTTATTATTTATTTCTAATTTTGTTTTGAAGATTCTTAGATTTGATCCAAGTTTTTGGGCTTTATTCCACCAAACATCAGTAGAATTGCATGTGAGCTTTATTTGGCTTTTATTCTCTTTTTAAAATATATATTCCTTCTCAGTTCTCATACATCATGGGTTACTCCAACCCTGCATGAGATTCTCGATAATATTCATTTCAACAGCAACCACAATGATGATTTTTAAATTTTCTTGACAAATGTAAATTGTAATTTATAGCCATGCCAAAAGTAGATATATAAAGAAATTACTCCCTCATCTCTAACTGTTTGTCACATTTGCTTTTTACACGGGTTTTAATGGAACATAACAAATGTTACGGAGTATTAACTTTTCAATTTTGTCCCTCAAAAGTAGGTGTCATTTATTGTACAAAGTACAATTGTACTTACCTCATTTTTAAGAATAATACTTACCTCATTAGTTGTCTAGAAATTTGAAAAAAGTCAAAAGATTAAATTGAGAAATGTAAAATGATAGTTATGTTCAATTTTGGAAAGAAGACACTATTTTGGGACAAACTAAAAAGGAAACTACTGAGGCTCGAACCCACTTCCATCGTCCATGTGGGAGTGTTAATCGGGACACCGGATGCCACTTGACCACAAGATCTTTGGCACATTTAATTCTAGTTAATTAGTCAAGAAAATGAATATATATTTAGACTCCAAAAAATAAATTTTTGTTTACTGCGTGCTTTAATTAACTTCAACAATAAAATTTTATAAAATAGATAACTTATTGTGTCGGCTCCACCCCAAAATTTATCCTCTCATTAATCATCCTATTACAAACTTGGAAAGTATTAAAAAAAAAACATTACTAAAACCATATATTTTTATTTTTGAAGTAACACTATATATAGGTATTAAATTTTTATACCACATTTAATTTCACTCACATGACACATGAAATTAATGTGGTCAATAAATAAAATGAATGGTTTTGACATTAATTCTTGCACCGACAAGATAACATTTTTGTTTGAAAAAAATGTAAGAAGCACTTCTCAATATTGATATTCACACTTTACTTGCAGCCACGGATAAAACTAAGGGTGGGCAATTCGGTTCGGTTTATCCGAATCGATCCAAGCCGAACTGAACTAGTAATAAAAAATCGAATGGTTCGTAATTCTTGTAAACCAAACCGAGTTGAACGGTTTAGTAAAAACTTAATCGAATCGAACTTTGTTAGGTTTTATTATTAATAATAATAATAACAACAACAACAACAACGAAAATAAAAATAAAGAAGTAAATCTAAGTTCTTTGATAACCAAACCGAATTTTGCTTGCTGCAATTGTTCTTTATCTCACAATTAGTACTTAGTATATTTTGCTATATATATTTTGAGTACTACTCACCCGACCTTCCATATGGGAGTGCAACCGGGTGCCACTAGACCACAAGGTCTTGGCTGCTATTTTGTTATTTAATGTTTAGATTTTGGATATGGATAATGTGATAGTATGTTCTGAAAATTAGAAAAAGCTAAAATTTAGAGACTTAAACCGAACCGAATTAAATCTGAACCGAACCCGAATTGTTTCAAACCGAGTCGAACTCTAATGTTAAATCAAATGGTTTGAATTTTTTAAAGTCGAAAAAAAAAAACGAATCGAAATCCGAAATGCCCACACCTAAATAGAACTGTCACTCAGAGAACCCTCTAACTTGAGACCATGCCTCTCGTTCTCCACAATATATATATATATATATATATATATATATACACGTTAGGCTATTCGAGGGAGATCTTATACGCATCCCCATTCCCCAGGTTAGTTAATTACTTACGTTGAAAAATGTTGAGTGAGCCGATTAAACTTTTTTTTTTTTGTTTTTTGAAACATACGATTAAACTTAATATTGATGGTAGCTACAGGTGCAAATTATTGTGCACTCTGTAAATCGTTGTTCAAAACAATGTCATTTGAATGTTAAAAATAAAAATTCTTTACTACGTATGCGTGTTACAATAATAAATATTTTGGAATAAAATAATGTATTTTATGAGTTAAAATAATGTATTTTATGTGTTAGAATAAGGTACTTTATATGTGTTAGAATAATGAAATTTTTGAGGTAAGATAATGTATTTTATGAGTTAAAATTATAAAATTTTTGAGATAAGATAATTTATTTTATGAGTTAGAATAATGTATGTTAGAATAATATACTTTATATGTGTTTTTGGATTGTATGTGGTCCACAAAGCTTTGTGGATCATAATGATTGGCTACAGAGGGTTTGGACCGGATTAAAATGAGGCAAGATGTGAGAATTTGATCTGAGACTTTTTGAGACAAATTAAAAAGGTATAATCATGCACTCCAAGCGCTCCACATGATTGTAGAGAGATTAATTATGTGTGAGGGTTTGATTTGTGTCAAAAAGGTAGAATTGTGCTAGACTTGCACACAAGGAGGTAAATTATAGTTACTCAACTGATCAAAATAAGTTAGATTTTTTTCGCATTGCGACAAGAAGACCCACTCATTTAAGAGATTGCTCTTATACTATCGCTGATAAGACTTTAATTCTTAATTTTTTGTGACAAATTTTACCACTATGATCAGTTGATGAGTTTCCAATGCGGGCTGATCTTTGATCGGTGATCTAAGACTTTTTGTGAGCATAGATGGTAGGTTTACTTATAATAATATTGGGTGTTATCCAGGTGGATCATAGAAGCTAATGAGGTTTGGGCGGTGATCAATGGTCAACTAGTTAGTGTATTTTTTATGGTCTTAATCCAAAAAATAAAAATCAAAATAAAAAATTGGTACTCAGGTCATTGGCAAATTATTGCATGGACCATGGTCCACACAGCTGTGTGGACCAAAAAATAAAAATACATTATTTTTGTATTGAAGGTACATTATTTTTGTACTGTAGGTACATTATTTGATAGTATATATTAAATAATGTACCTTCAATACAAAAATAATATACCCTAAAATAATGTACCTACAGTACAAAAATAATGTACCTTCAGTACAAAAATAATGTACTTTTTATTTTTGCTCCACACATGGTCCACACAGCTGTGTGGACCATGGTCCATGCAATAATGATTGCAGATCATTAATGTAGTAATCTCACAGCTTCAATTTATAGTCATTTATTAATTCAATTTTATCGCAAATTAATAATAATAATAAAAAGTTTCATTTGCTAGCATGATGTAAGAACATGTATTATGATTTTAAAAATAATAAATAAATAAATAACCCTACATGGATTCAGTGTGAACCTTATCAAATCAGAAAAGAATATACACCAAATGTCATCTAGGTCCCATTGTAAGACAATACAATTGTAATTGAGACAATTTTTGGAGTGTTGGAAGCATTCCACCGCCAATTTAATTTAGATGCTACGGCATTTACTAATAGAACAAATTTCTCCAATTTTTTGAAAATTTGAAGAATTAGATAATAAAAAAACAGAAAATATCTTTATTAGCAGTGTATTCCATTTCAAAATCATAAACCATTTAAAAACAATAAAAGAACTTAAACATTAAATCAGATGTAAGACAGTCTAAAAGATAAAAAGGCGGAGTGGTCATCCACTCCCCGCAACTAAAAAGGCGGAGTGGTCAACCACTCCCCGCAACCTGACACAGAAATAACCTCCCTAACTACAGTGTGGACGGCACGTTTCGCAGATCACTTGACACAGAAACAACCGCAGATCACTTAGCATAGCAAAAAGGAAACATGCACCTTTTATAGTGGTTGTAGTTTCTTTGATATCATCAACTACAATATCTCAATTTTAGGTTAGGTTTTTTATGTATTATCTGTTCATAAACTACTAAGATTAATTGTGAGTCTGTCTCATTATCGTCCTACTGAAGTAGAAAGAAACAGTAGCGCCTCCACTGAGGCTCGAATCCACCCCCTTCCTCATGAGGGTACAACCGGATGCCACTAGACCACAAGGTCATTTTTAGATTTGATTGAACTCAATAGATTATTGGTTTAGATATTTTTAGTTATGTTATATGATAATATAAGTTTGGTCCAAATATCATATATTATATTGAAATTTCATATATATTAGACTTCAAAGTAAAAACTATATATATATACATTTTACTCAAATAAATATATCCAAAAATATTTTAAATATTAGTTCAAAATATTACTATTATCTAAACAATTTTAAGTAGGCTTAATAGGTTATTGGCTCAAATATATTTTTTAGTTATGTTACAAATATATTTTTTAGTTATGTTATATACTAAATACTGAGTATGATTGTCGACTAAGCCAATTGGTAACTTCAATTTTTTTTCTATAACACAAAATATAAACAATAATAAAAAAAAATTACATTTATTTGAGTCCTACGCATGACCCTTTTATCAAGTAAAAATTGTTAATTATTTAATCGACAACAAATTGGTTGGCAATAATTGCTTGAATATTCTAAAATTTAAGAAAGAAAATCAGGTCTTCAAATTAAATAATTATTATTAACTTTTAATTTTCAAAATTAATTCTTTAAACCAACAAGTGTACATCTTAGAGATATAAATGAATAATAAAAACGCAAAATAAATCAATAATTAATTAATCAATTAATAAAATTAAAATATACATCTAACTATAAATCATTAAGTAATTAATCAACTATAATAAAACTAAAATATACACCTCTAAGTTAGAGATTTTAATGTTAAAACTGAATACTTGGTAACTTCAATTATTAAAATATTGAGAAAAGAAATCAGATAAGGAATGTTAGATGTGATTATATTTCATGAAGAGAAGAAGTCAAACGAGGAGCTTTCAGTTTTGGATCTGAGTGATCAAATTGGTATGGTATATGTGGAGATGGGATCCAGGAGGCAATTTATATCATGATTCACATAGCATAATGAATTTGAATCGAAATAATAAGATACAGAATTTATACTCGTAAGTTACAGAATTTCATAACACAAGACACAAAAAATCATAACATAAGACACATACACATGCTATATATTTACTTATTTTTTAAATATGATTTTGGTACATAATTTGTGTTTATATATATAGGTACAAAATTTTACAGTACAAGACACATAAATTCATAACTTACTAATCTGTTTCAGATACATAATTTATACTTTTACGGTACAAAATTTTATAACACCAAACACAAAAGTTAATAATATAAGACATATACACATATAACAGGATTCAAGTGCAATGTGAAAATTGACCTATGATACAAGGATGGGATCCTGGAGAGTGGAGACTACATAGGGTAGAAAATGGGGATGGTCGGCAGTTGCATTAAAATAAGAGAAATTGGGGGAAATAAAACCAAAAATATACTGCGTTTAAATTTATAATAAAAATGTATGCTGATAGTTTTATAAATAATTATCATTTTATTTATAAAAATGTCAATATTCCTCTTTATTTATAATAGTAGACTCAATAATGTCTTTTCAACATTTTAAATTTTTTCATTAATTTGAATAAAGTAGCAGCTTCTACCTAATCTTCTTTAATTTGAGTAATGCCATGTCAGGAAATAAAAGTGAGAGAGTATAAAACAGGAGTCCATGTAGTAAAACTCTAAAAGTAAAGAGTATAACTTTAGAGTCAGGGTAGTATTTTCAGTTTCTTATATATTTATTTGATATTCACTACAGAGCACTGCATACACATCAATATGTACATTGTACTCTGGTTGTACAACTTTGACTTTAGAGGTTGAGTTCACTTTGACATATAAATTATTTTAAATTATCGAGTTACATATACTCCAAATTCTACTCCCTCACTTTTACTCCCTGATATGATAAATAAGGATTAGATATTTTCATCATGTGAGTCTTAGAGTAGGTGTCTACATCAAAAGCTTGTGAGAGAAAGTTCAAGTTGGAAGTATGAAATGGGAGTCCATATGACATTTTCCTAAATTATCAATTATCATTAATGTCTGTTGTACAAAATATAATCACACATAGTATACCTAATTATAGACTTATAGTGCTGTTAGGAAC
>CM008339.1:17227092-17243282 GCA_002525835.2 Ipomoea batatas
ACCAGTATAGGAGTGTTTTGGGCGGGAAGTTAAAGTTGAGGATATTGTTTTATTAATAGTATATATTATTATTATTATTATTATTATTATTATTATTATTATTATTATATATTATTTATTACAAGTATTGTGGTGGTAGTAGTAGTTGTTATTATTATTATTACTATTACTATTATTATTATTATTTATTAAACAAATTATTGGTGTTTGTATCTCTAATTAATTAATATATAAAGTAGTAAAGAAGGTAATACTATTATCTTCTTTTAACTTGTGAAAAGAAGGTACTTGCATTGCCTTTCTTTGTGGCTTTCTCGGTCGGAACAAAGGAAAATAAAAGAAGGGACTCACATTACCTTTTATTCAAATAGGATTTTGAAAAGAAGGTAATGGTATTGGTACTTTACATATTTATGTCTAGGATTTTTAATTGACACATTTTTGTCCAAATGATGTCAAATCCACACATTTAAAGCAATGACTCTGTATATATAGTTATGTAAATTTATATGCTTTGTAATCTTCAGCTAAGCAAACATTGAAATATCATTTCTTTTGTAATTCCATTTTGGCTCTGTTTGGCAGAGCTTATTTAGGAGCTTATAACTTATTTTAAGCTAGTAATAAGCTATAAGTTCTGTTTGGTAATGTTCTCAAAATAAGCTAATAGCTTAAAATAAGAGCTTATTTTGAAACGCTACTTGGGGTAGCTTTTCAAAAATAAGCTAGTAGCTTTTTAACTTTTTTCCATCTTTATCCTTATTATTTTAAATAAATGACATCGTTTACCCCTCTCAATTAAAACCCTTTTGACATTTTCTTTTCATTATGTTTGGTTGTAATTTCAGTTTGATATTTGTGTTTGAATATTAATTTTTGTATGAACTAATCTTATGAATTATAAACATTTTTTTACTTTATATATTTTCAAATATATGTTCTTACTTTATATTTCATTTAAATATATTGATTTCATTATTTTATATTTTAATATATAAAAAAACCTATTTAAATTTAAAATTATTTAAATTGTATGAAGTTGTTCTTTTTAGTCTTTTTACATTTATCAGCTTATCAAAAAGTTAATTTTACCAAACACTTTTAAGCATAACAGCTAGCTTAACAGCTCTTCAGATTTCAGCTTCGAGCTTATAATTTTTCAGTTTTCAGCTACTTTTAAGCTTCCAGCTACTTTTCAGCTAGGTTTGCCAAACATAGCCTTTGTGAACCAAAGAGTGGAATATTATTCCTATTCTATTCTACCCATATTCCATTCCCTCTAGAATACAATTGTCGTTCCCTCTATTTTCATTCCAAGAACCAATTGCCACATGCATAATAAGGTAAATGAACTTTCACAGCCCTTAAACCTTCTCAAATCCCATATATACGCAGTTATGGTAGAAAATGGTTCAAACATGTCTAGAATCAGTTAGTACTAGCAAAGTTTTGTCTTGGATCATGTCTAAAATCAGTTGAGACATTACACGAAATACTTGAGTGAGAAGTTTTGGCTTGTCACTAGTTGAAAATGTAATTTCATGCATGGGCCTACAAAATCACTAAGGGTGTGTTTGGAAAGCAGGAAAATGACTTTTGCAAAACATTTTCTGGAAAATGAGTCATTTTCTGGAAAATGATTTCATTTTCCGTGTTTGGATATCTTGGAAAACTGTTCTTGTTTGTTTGGTTCATTTTCCGGAAAATGAGTAGAAATGTATAATTATATATTTTTATTATTTTATTTAAAATATAAAAATATATAAACTAATAATATTTATTATAAATAAATTTATTAAACAAAAAAAAAACACATAGCAGTCGACGCTGCTCTGGTTTCTGCCGAAAACTAGAGCCGGCCGGCCTGAAGAGGGACGGCAGCCAAGCTGTCCCTCTCTACGTACGTAGCCATTTTCCTTTCCGGAAAATGACTTCCGGAATTTTTATCCGGAAGTCATTTTCCGAAAAAGTAGGGTTCATTTTCCGGATAAGTTCACCTTTTATTTGTGACCGAATCTTGCAAAGCCCAAGACATAATGGATACAGAGATCGTTTGGTATTTAAGTACACAATGCATTACCTCCACAACAACATTATTTCTGAATTGAGTAGTGGGAGCAGGCCAACATTATTTCTGAATTGTTTCTAAATCAAGAAGCTATAACAGAACATGATTCATTTCCCTGGTAGAATATAATGCAACTTCAATTTGACATGATAGAATTCTATGAAAACTATCCAGAATGAATAATTAAATAAGGTTAACAGATTTTCTGAGGATTTAAAATAAACAGAGAAGAACTCTCAGAATTAAGGTTATTGTAGCTACATTTATTTGTTTAATCGCTATCTGTTTAATAAATGTATAGATAGAATCCATGAGTGAATCGCATTAGTTGGGTAAGCTAACGAGTAAAAGGATTCGTGAGCGCACAGGCTTGTGTGTATTTCGGAATGCTTATTAATTGCTTTTGGTTTGGTTTCGCACTTACCATGGTAATGGACTAATGGTATTGGTAAATCCTAAATTAACACGTCATGGTGCGTTGGCTTCCTTTGATTTGATCTTAATCCATTTTTCAAAAAGTTGGCCAACTGATAGACCTTAATTTTTGCGTGTACATATTTTGTACACTCATGTGTATTCCATTTATCTTATTTCTCATACTTTACCTTTGGAAACGCATTTTTATTAAATTTTTAAGGAAAAAAAAATGCAATTTTAATCTCCTAATTGTTTCTTGTCAGTGGTTTAGTCTCTAACTTTGTAGTCTTTAACTTTTTACTATTGTAATATATATCCCTAACTCTTCAAAAAAGTTACATTTTTAACTCTTTGAAAAGCAAAACTATTAAACTCTATTAAAATTTTACTTAGTATATAGATAATTTAAAATTTTATTATCTTTATTCATTATAATATTGTTAGTTTTGGTATTTCGTTTGCAAAATGGAGACTATTGGACCGTGATGGATAATTGATTATTAAATTAATTGTTTTAATTGGACTAATTAGACTAATATTTATTTAATTGGGTTAATGGTCCAATAAATATTTAATTGATCTAATTACTTAATTAAGAGTAATTGGGTGTTGGATTGTTCGGCTCAAATTGAAAAGAATATTTAATTGAGTTGGATCAGACTATTTGGATTAATCGAAATGCTTAATTAATGGGTTTTGAATTGTTTTTTGCCCATCAATAATATATGCGCAAATTTTACTGTGGGCCGCGGTTCACAATGCATGGTGGTCCATGCATCAAAACGACGTTGTTTTGATTAATAAAAAGAAACGGCAGAAACGGCTCCGTTCCGCGCGGTTAACTCTGTGTGTATAACACATTCAGTTTCATTTTATATACACTGTAGTTCCCTTTCAACACAACTACAATTCCTTTTCGATATAACTACAGTTTCATTCGACATTATACACTCAAATATGTGAAACTGTTATGCAGTTTATTTTCAACAGAACTACAGTTTCTTTTATAATACACTGCAGTTTCCTTTCAACACAACTACAGTATCATTTCGATGTAACTATAGTTTCACTGGACAATATACACTCAAATATGTGAAACTGTTATTCAGTTTCATTTTATATACACTGCAATTTTCTCTCAACACAACTACAATTTCATTTTGATATAACTACGTACAGTTTCATTTGATAATATAAAAACAAATGTGAGACAATATCTTTTGAGATGAACTGTAGTTTCATTTACGGAGCTCCGTTAAGACTCGACGGTAGCCGTTTCTTTACTTAATTAAACGGTAGGGTTTTGGGACCATGGTCCATCGTATAATTTGGGTTGTGTAATTTTGAAGAAATTTGGATAATTTGAACATTAGGAAAGGAAGCATGGCGGTTTGGAAGCTTTAATTTCCTAAGTTCTAGTTTGTTAATTTTTTTTTTATTTCCTTTCCGAGGCACATAATTCTTGTATAAATACCCCTGATAGGACACATGAAAACTTGTTCTAAATTCAATTCTCTAGCAATTATAGTGTCAATTTTTTTTTTTTATTATCTATTTTTACTTTGTTTTATGGTTGGGTTGGCCCAACATTTGGCTAACCGGGACCTAAAACCAACAATAAATAAAGGTGGCAGGCAAGAAAATTAAAGTAGCCTAGCTAGGGCTTAAAAAAACTAATAGTAACACCCGTGTCAATGACAACATAAAGACCGGCGACAATGAGGAGTACACTAAGAAGCATCCCCATGAGACCCAGTGCCCAGTTCATCCACCATAATTAGCGTATGCACCTGTATATGGAGTACGTGATTGTGGCCTCTAAAGGCAAAAGCTATGATACCAAGAGCATTGAGAACGTCGAAAATCCTGGCGATCTGTTTTCCATTCCTGAGGCGATCATAGGAGACGTTGGGGAGGCTACCCTGGGCCACGGAGAGAGCCCATATGAGGGTACAGTACGCGATGGCGGTAAGAGCAGCAAGCAGAGACACTCCGGCAATGGAGTTCAAGTTTGGGAGCTGAGAGAGGAGGACGGCGGCGCACGTAAACACCAAGTACCATTCCACGTTTGTTAATGGTTTGGAGGTGCACGCGGCTCCGTACAGTGTCTGGTAAAGCATCTTGGACGTTGAGCCTCCGAATATTTTAATTTCTACCAATTTTTATCAATGGCTATTGTTTTAATACCAATTTTCATCGACTATTGTTTTAGTGCCAAAATATATTATGTCCGTCACCATCTATTTAAAACGTGTCAAAATCTAAAATATTTAAGGGTATTTTTGTCTTTTTAAACTTAATATCCCAATTTGAGAATGAATAAATGGATTAAGCCTTAAGATTGATCACAATTTGTAGTTCTACTCGTCATTTTACTTTAGTTTGAGAAGGAAATATTTATTCATGCACAAATTGGGATTTTAATTTTGAAATGACGAAAATACCTTTAGAATTTTAGATTTTGACACGTTTTAAATGAATGTGTGACTGGCGAGATAAATTTTAGCACTAAAAGGATAACCGTGAATAAAAATTGGTACTAATAAAACAATAGTCATGGATAAAAATTGGTACTAATAAAACAATAGTCATAGATAAAAATTGATAGAAATTGAACAACCGAAATTGTTATTTTACTAATATTCGTGGGAATAAAATTGGTATTTACTCTGTAATAATACCAGTACCTACCAGCCGAGAATGGTAAAGGCAACAGGAAGAACAAGGGCTTGAATACCAATTCCAGAGCACAAAGTGTGAAAGGCAGCATAATAAGCGTTTCCATTTGTTGAATGGGTGATAGGGAGCCTGCATGCATCTTGCGGGTTCATCAGCTTCGTCATTTTAAGAGCCTTCCTCAGCGTGCTTCCCAACGGAGGACATGATACTATGGGCGGCGTCGGAGCTACTGATGTCGGCAGTATAGGCGTTATGGGAGCAGACCAAACCTCATCCGACGACTCTCCCATTTTCAGTCACCACCGGATTCTTAGCTTCTAACCGCCCTATACTACTCCGATCCGATGCGGGTTAATCGATCTCTCTTAATTGCTTAATTATAAATTTTTAATGTTGTGTGGATTAGGCCGATAACAGGCAGTGCTTGCATATATACAAACAGTTGAGGAATTCAAAAATAAATAAATCAGTAAGCTTTCAACACTTATTAATTAAATATTAAATATGATAAGAGTGTAACTAAGTTGACCAATGTATTTCACGCGCAGTTGTACGTGTACGTGTATACCATTTATTAGTTTTGATTGACAAAATTGGATGCTCATAATCATATTATATTATATTATATTACATTAACCTTAGCTTAACAACCCAACCCGGCCATGAGTACTACTCTACTGCATGTATGTGTTAGGCAAATTATTATGTGGACCCGAGTCTAAAAATACACCATTCATATCTGAATGTTCACAATTTTTAAATACTAAATATTAACAATTTACATATTGAATGTTCACATTTTTATATATTAAATATTTACAATTTACATATTGAATGTTCACATTTTTATATATTAAATATTTACAATTCACATACTGAATGTTCAAAATTTAAATTGTGAACATTTAATGTGTAATTGTAAATATTCAGTATTTAAAAATTATGAACATTCAACATATAAGTTATGTATTTAGGTGGATCCGAGTCCATGACATAATTATGTATTTGTGTGTTAGCCTGCTTTTCGATATTTTTGTTGTCACAAATCCTTACCTAAAACTTGATCTATCCCCATTTCACTTATTGACTTTTACTTAAACGGGCTGCCCTTTATCAAGTATGAACTACCTACCCACAAGGAAGGAACACAAACATTATACCGACTACTTCATTATATTATATTCTGTCTGAAACAAATTAAATTTCAACTGCTACCTAATCATTTAGGTCGTGCTTGGTAATATAATGAGGTTAGACCTAAGGAATTGAATGAGAATTAAAGTCATACATATTATTTGATTGGTAATTTTTTAAAATGTAGGTATAAGATTTGATTATCACTATAATTACAAAATTAATTACTTAAATTAAATAATGTATCATTCCAATAATTTAGTCTTATCCCTCCTCATTTCGCCATCTCCTCACTTCATCGACTTTCTTATTACATTGCCTACTCACTTCATCGCTACGCTTAACATCAATTGCCTTGATTTTTTATTTTTTATTATTATTTTTTTGTATTTATAAAACTTTTATTTCTATTATAGGGTGATACAAAATCAAACATCAATATTAGTAATCATTCCAATTTCACTTTACTACAAAAAAAAAAAAATACAAACTACATTCACCAAAATCTATTCCAATTACCAAGTATTTGATTCTCATTTCCATGTCCAAACCACACACACCATTAATTTTAGGGTCCGTTTAAAAACCTGTAAAATATTTTCAGTAAATGACTCACTTTTCTTTTTTCAAATGCACATTTTTCTTTTTTGAGTGCATAATTTTTCCTTATTCGAGTACATGTGTTTTGTCTCATCAGTGAGACATTAGGCTCAACCTGTAGACCTCAGCTCCTCAAGCCCAACCCACACTTATCCTCTACTGGTTCCTAGCCTAATTTACACACTCATTCTTTCTGAGCGCATTGGACCCAATCTGTACCTTCCTTAAGCCCAGCCCACACCTCTCCTCTACTTCAAGAATCTAGACTCCAATAACCGACAAATTATTATGTGGACATAATACTAAACATTCACAATTGAGAAAATATCATTTTTAGTCCCTCAATTATAATACATGTATCAATTTTAGTCCTTGACTATTAAAACTTTCAAATTAGGTGCATGACTATTCAATTTGTATCACATTTGGTCATTGACTATTAACATTTTCAAATTAGGTGCGTTACTATTCAATTTGTATCACATTTGGTCCTGCCGTTAAATTTTACGATCAAATTTCCGACGAATACCGGTGATCGGCTAGTTTATTTAATTTTTACTTTAAAATTATTTTAATAATTTTTAAATAAAAAAGTTAAAACTAAAAAATAAAAATAAATAAAAATATGCCGGCCACCCCCACCCCCACCCCCTGCACCTTCCTCCTTCGTCTCTTTCTACCGAAGACGAAGGAGGAGCCGAGGAGGGTGGTAGGTGGCCGGCGTTTTTTATTTTTTATTTTATTTTATTTCTATTTTTTATTTTTTCAATTTCAAAATTTTTAAAATAATTTTTAAAATAAAAATTAAATAAACTAGCCGGTCATCGATGATTTTGTCGAAAATTTGGTCGGAAAAATTTAACGGCAAGACCAAATGTGATACAAATTGAATAGTCATACACTTAATTTGAAAATGTTAATAGTCAAGGACGAAATGTGATACAAATTGAATAGTCATGCACATGATTTGAAAGTTTTAATAGTCAAGAACCAAAATTGATACATGTATTATAGTCGAAGGACTGAAAATGATATTTTCTCTTCACAATTTACATGCTAAATGTTCACAATTTACATACTAAATGTTCGTAATTCAAATTGTAAACATTTAGTATGAAAATTGTGATAGATCTACCTTGCAAGGTGGACCTGGTTCATGGTATAACCCTATGAAGTAAAGCCCAATTAATAATAATAATAATAATAATAATAATAATAATAATAATAATAATAATAATAATAATAATAATAATAATAATAACAACAACAACAACTTCAACAATTTGTTTTTCAAAAAGGACATTAATTATTATAAACAAAGTTGATTAATGAGGAATAAATAAACAGGCAAAAAATTATTATATTGATCAAATTTAGTTTATGTATAATAAGAAATAATGTGAAGTTGTGAACATTAAAAGCAAATACAATTTGATGTTGAGGAGAAAAATAGAAGACTTTAGAAGTCAATCTTTAATTATTTTTATTTATTTGTATTTAAAATCGTAAAGTTCTCATTTTCAATATTCGTCTTCAGAAGGTAAAACAAACAGTACATTTACGCGGATTTGGCCGGCTAGCTGTCAATTTGCTGTTACTTGTGTGTGCGATGGATAGATTTAGGATTTAAGGTGTTAAAAGTTAATACCATTTTGTTTATGTGTCAATGAATATTTTCTTATGTGCCAATGAATATATTATAAATAGGCCCAGAGCAAATAGATCGAACTCGACCAAACCTGGGCGCATTTTGGAGGTCTCACGTTAAGTGCACCTTGGAGGTCCCATGCCTAGTGCACCTTTGAGGTCCCACCCCGAGTGCACCTTGGATGTCCGACGCTAAGTGTACCTTGGAGGTCCTACGCTAGTGCACCTTTGAGGCTCCATGTCAAGTGCACCTTGGAGGTCCCACGCCTAGTGTAGCTTTATTTGTGGTCCTAGCCTGAGTGCACCTTGGAGTTCCCAAGCCGAGTACTAAGCTCATCACTTTAGGAAGTCCAAGGCCGAGCTCTTGGGCTCAGCTCGACAGCTCCCATGGCTTCATGGATGGTTTGGAGCGGGCACAGTGTAGGCGTTAGATTCGGACAAGGAGGTCCAAACTACACGCCCTTTTATAGCAGGAGCAGTTGGAGTGCGGCCTAGTATAAAAGCACTCATCTTTGTCTTATTAGAACATCTTATTCACTCTCTAGTAATAATTTGACACAAATCTTAATACAATCTTGTCTCCGCGACTAACATTCTTGTCTTATATTCATTTTAGAAATCAACTTGCTCACACTTTTGCAACAATAGTTGATAAGCGGGACTATACTGCAATCCGAGAGTCTCTCATATCCTCCTCCTGTATTCATCTCTCATCTATTTTAATATTAAAGCTAAGCTCTTTTGGTGTTGGGTTTCAAAGAAAAAAAAAAGGTACGTAGTTATTAGTTCACACAAATATATAAGATTTTGCCCCCGTGGGGGTTTTCAATAAGTACATTTTTAAAACACATGCTCATAAATTTTAATAGTTTAATATTCACTTTGAAAAAAAAAATTTTATTGTTGACCAAAACAAAGAATTTTTTTTTTTTTTTTAAGAAACCAAACAAAGATGCATGCACGTACGGCTGGTCCTGTGATTTCGATGCGCTATTTGGGTCACTCGGAGAGATCAGATGGAAAAGTGATAAATTCTTTTTATGTACGAGAAGTACGTTAACGTTGGAGAAACGAAAAGGGACAAAGTATAGGATCGGACAAGGGCACGTTCAGAAATTTATATTTGGGTTAAAATAGTAGAAAGTGACATAAATATGGTGAGTTTCAAGATAATTATATTTTTACTATTTGAATTTTATGAAGTTACAAGAGAGTGAGAGACCGTGTTATTTTATTTTAAAAATAAAAATAGAAATATCGTATGAAAATGTCTACTTTGTACAAGTTAGTTAAAAAATAAACTCTTCAAAAAATATTTTACAGTATTAAAGCAAGTTCAAATATTTTAGCTACCAATTAATACGTAAATGAAGAAAATTGAATTATTTTTTATACTTATCTAATATATTTGGTACATTTGTCACAAAACACAAATGTTTATTTATTTATTTATTTATTTTTTTGCGGAGGAAAAATGTAATTGAAATTCCATGTAAAAAAATAACAGAAAGATTGATTTTATTCTTTAGTTAGTAAAAAAGAAATTACTAGAAATATTGATTCTATTGTTTGGTTATGTTTGAAATTATAACTAAACAAGATAAAATAACATTTTCCTCAAATTTTAAGAAATTGACTTTCTAGAAAAATATTTTCTTTCAAACCAAACATGCTTTAGGTTTTAAAAGTTTGAATATAATTGCTAGAAGCTAGGTGTAAATGTTTGAATCTTTTGTTTTTTTCACACTATACTAAGCTTATTAATATCAACGGCTAAAAAGTACTGCAACTAAGCTACAAGCAATAGAAATATGAACTCTATTTATTCAAATGTATGTAAATTAAACATGATATCGAAGTACAATGTATGGGATAAACTCAAGAGGAATATATATTCAAACGCTTCAATATAATATATATATATTTTTTTTTGAAAACAAACGCTTCAATATAATATAATGAAAGTATCTGCATTATCAATACTGCCCATTTATGTTTCATATTATTTATGCGCAACATGCCCCTCACATGTGAGGCGTGGACCATAGTCCCGGAGATTGATACCAAATTGTAGCATGTGCTCCATCTCAACTAAAAGTCTAAGTTGATAGTTGGACTGCACATTTATGTTTTATATTATTTATGCTTAACAAATGCAGTATCCTGTATAGTATAGTATAGTATGCATGCGAAATTGGAAATCAATTAAAGTCGGAGCTGGGTTTGCACCTCCAGTATGGTGTTAGAGGAGTGGTTGAGCCGCCGCTCTTCCTCTTCAGTGAGATGCACGTTGGCGACGCCTATGACGCCGCTCCTCCCCAACTGCGCTGGCAGGCTGAGGAAGACGTCGCCGCCATCAATGCCGTAAAGGCCTCTAGCAAGCACGGAGACTGGTTGGACCCTTCTCTGGTCGCGGAGAATGGATCGAGCCAGGTTAGCTACGGAGTAGCCGATTGCCCAAGAGGTGTAGCCTTTCAGGTTGATCACCTCGTACGCACTTTGCACGACTTCTTTGTGGATGTTCTCTAGCGTTTCCTTCTCGTACGCGATTTGTTGTCTGTCTAGGAAGCTCAGAACTGGTACCCCTCCTATGCTAATGCTCGACCACAGTGCCACTGAACTGTCACCGTGCTCCCCAACAATATATGCCTGCGCCAAGTTGAATGGAAACATGTTTTCATTCGTATCGATATAGTATTAATTGTTATAAATTTTTAGCAAAAATAAAATAATATTATAAGTGGTTATTTTGTGATACAAATATATGTAAGGTTTACTCTTAATTTGAGTGGGATCAAAGTAGATTCAGATTCTTTAAAGTGAGACTAAGAAATTAATAATGAAAAATAGGGATTGTTTTGGGTGTAACTTAGGATTTCCATCCTACCAGCTGAATTAAAGAACCTCTAAGGGTGAGATAGCTGGTCTGAAGATACTCTGGGCTAACTCAGTGACTTAGCTGACAGAGCCAAATACCGGTGCGTATACTGTTCACTTTGGACATAATCCACCACACAAATACTGACCAGTGATCGCTAAGCACGTGTAGGCTAGGTCCAGACACCGGGTTTGAAAAAACAGAAATTAGACTGCTCGAATTTTATTTTTTATCCCACATTGGAAATGAACGTGAATTTGCACTATCAACTTTAAGGGGAAGAAAGTAGGCTTTTTTTGGTATAACTTATTTTAAACTTATAGCTTATTTTAAGTTGCAAATAAATTATAAGTTCTGTTTGGTAAACTATGGTTGTTTAAAATAATACTTACGCAATTCCAAGTAGGCCGGGATTCAAAATAAGCTCATAGTTTTTTAACTTTTTTTTTTTATTATTAATTTAGAAAAGGACACCATTTACTGTACCCATTATTAATAAAAATCCTAATATATTGGTTTATAAGTTAATGGTCTTTTACACTTATCACCTAATTCAATAATTAATTTTACCAAGCAGTAGGGTCGGATTTTAGGGCGCGCAAGATGTGCAACAACATAGGACCCCAAAATTTTAGGAGCCCCTATTCCAGCCCTGACCCAATAGTTAGTATATGTATTTGTGATTATATTGGCTCAAAATTAAGTTTTCATGACTGATCTAAATTCTATTACGTATTATTCCAAAAAAATTGTACTCCGTAATATTCACGCGAATCACTTTTTCTTCAATTTACATTTTATTTACACTTTTATAAGGCCTCACTTATTTACCAACACAAATCACGCGAATAAAAGAATCTGCCCTACCAAGCAAGCAAATACTTTAATTTCAATTAATAGGCTTATTAGTTACTAACTTTTTAACTTCGCTAACTTATGAGCTAGGTGTGCCAAACAAAGCCCTAGTAACTGACCTGTACATCCTGAGCGTTTACATCAAGGTGGTCAGCAATGAGGGAGCGGAAGCGGGAAGAGTCCAAGTTCGTGCCAGACCCAATGACGCGATTCGCGGGGAACCCCGACAGCTTCCACGCAACGTAGCTTAGAATGTCCACCGGGTTGGACACGATCATGAGTATGCTATGCCGGGAGTGCTCAAGCAGCGGAGGAATGATGGTCTTGAACAGCGCGCAGTTCTTCTCGATGAGATTAAGCCTGGTTTCCCCAGGGTTCTGTCGTGCACCCGCCGTGACGATGACCAGATCCGACCCCGCCGTGACGGCGTAGTCGACGGAGGCGCGGAGCTTCGTGCGGGGGAGGAAGGCGGCGGCGTGCTGGAGGTCCAGCATTTCGCCGCGTAGCTTGTCGGGCTTGGCGTCGATGAGAGCGAGCTCGTCGGCCAGGCCCTGAGTAAGGACGGTCTGGGCGACGGCCATGCCGACGTTCCCCACTCCCACGACGGAGATCTTAGTGTGGCGCTTGGTGGGAGAGGGGGGAGCAGCATTAGGAATGGGGTTGAAGAAGGTCTGGCTAAGGTCTAACCCGCCAGGCCCGAATGAGGAAGAAGATGAACTCTTATGCATGGTGACAATATAATGGAGTTGATCAATGATTGATGGAAGTTAGAAGCTTGCTGTACGTGTGTTGCCCAGAGATTGGCTTAATTTCTTGATGAAGGACTAAGGGATGTTAGAGTGTTTATATAGAGGAAAGGTGGGCGGAATAAGCAAATTAAACCAAGAAAAGTACGGTTAGCTGTTTATTTTAAGATTCATAATAGTCAAATGGATCTGGTTGAAATATGTAAGTTGAAAATCTAACATTTCCCATTAAAACAGGCATATAACTGTGGGACAAGTTATTGATGAATTATTGTCAGCAGGAGCTTGGCTCGTAGTATTTAAGAGAAGAGAGTAATGTTTAAAATTCGACAGTGGCATACTATAAAGTTATGAGGTCCCGCCACAAAGTTCAATGACATAAAATACATAATGTCGTAAATTATATATATTTTCGTTCAACAAAGTTTAATGTACATAAATATTATACTACAAATGCACAATGTTTAATAACATTAATCATACACTATATTCATAATATTTATTTTATAAGGGTTAAAGTATTGGTGATACATGCAATTCTATATATTATGTTATAACTTTAATTCTTGCAAAACAATTGTTATACCATGGATCATATATGGTCTATCTTGTATTGTGGACCATAGTCCAAACTAAGCAACCTTCAGATCATGTGTATACAGTTAACATATTATGTGTCTTTACTTAATAAGTTATGTATCTACAAACTATGTTAATTCAGTTAATAAATTATGTATACTACAACTAACATATTATGTATATATACGTGATTGACATATTATGTGCTTGCCATTAACATGTTATGTACCTTCAATCTATTTATATGTGCATATATAATCTCATAACTCAAGGTATATAATATGCTGAGATACATAATTTGAATATCATTTTAGAGATGAGAGTCCACAATGCAAGATGAACCTTGGAGACCCATGAGCTACAATTATGTTATAAAGTACTACATTTATAATATAAAGCATTATACATAAAAGTTAAAGAATTAATTGTATTTACAATTTTAGTATAACTCATTTTTATTATATCCAACTTGTCTCACATACTGAGACCCATAAGATGGTCACAGGATACCAACCATACTTTGAAAACTTCTTCATAACTAAGATTTATTACGTGCACCTGGTTGCACCCTTACATGGGAGGGGGTGGGTTTGAGCCTCCTCGACAGAGGCGATATTGGCTCTTTGTGTTTTATTTGGTTGAGAAAGTAGCTATGAATGGATACTACACATTGTAACAGAGTTAATAGTACTCAAAAAAAGAAAACATTTATTACGTGCATGTGCTTTTCTTTTTCTTCTTCAAAATGTCTCCTTTAATACAACTAAGCTATTATATATTCATCCCTTTATCTTTCGTGTGAGGCACACTTCTATAGGTTTGTAGCTTGAGAGAGTTAGAATAACCATCAAATTGACTAGTTATAATGTGTATTGTGCAACTAAACTAATGTCTATTATGAAAATTATTAAAAGAATAAGGATCAAATAGGCCATCGAACTACGTACATACAATAATGCAAATAGGCAAGTAAACCTAAAAAAAAACCTACAATTAAATCCTTGATAGCGTAAATGGAATCGGGGGCTATGACAATGCTACGAATATGTATGCTTATGAACAGGTGGGAAAGCACCTCGTAGGTCAGCTAGCCGATTTACCGTAGGACGACCCGCAGTTCAAGGCTGAGTAATATTTCAAGTAACTAGTGATAACAAGCGGATTGCTACAAGTGGTGCATATTGCAATTGTAGAGTGAATCTCAAGTAGAGAGATGTTACAGAGTATAGGTTACAAGCGAACGGTTACACCGGTACCGCGATGTACAGTGATGTTGTAGGGTGAAGATTACAAGTTGTAAGTAGTAGATGTTGTAATGAGATGAAGATGAGAATATAGCGGGAGACCCTCTTATTTAGCCTAACTAAGTCGGTCCACGCATTTAATGCACCAGTTGCAAGTGGCTTGACGTGCCGTCTTCTCATTGGCTTGATTAGAAGGTCGCTCCGCAGGCTACGCGTAGGTTGATTGATTGAGGATGCAGAGCCGTTATCTTTGTAGGTTGTAAAAATCACTGCTCTGTAGGTGAAATTTCGCCCTTATAACTTGTTGTATAAGTTATGTTTTCCAGCTTTGCAGGTTGCATCACTTTGTAGACCGACCGGTCGACCTACGATAGAACAGACGGGTGGCTTTCCATCAAGGTGATTCCAAGGGAGATCCAAGAGCATTTTCTTTTGTTACGATGCCTATCGGTATGAGCAGTATAATTGGTTGCAAGTGACTTAGTTCTGTCAGGTTTATGGCTATAGGCCTATAATGGACCGGGAAGCTCTTATTGAACTGGCCAAGTGACCTCACAAGTAGTCATGAAGCGTTTATACTCATCACTAGGCTCTTCAGTATGAGTAGCGCAATAGAGTAGCGCTCCGCTATGATCCTACGAACCAAGTGGCACTCTACTAGTATACGACTGATTGGCACGTTGGGATCCTACATACGGACCGGATATCACTCTGTAGACCGACTGAGTGACAGACCTAGTGCATATGGCGACCCAGATAGGCGACTCTTTAGTCGACCGACCGGGTAACGGATCAAGTAGACCCGGCGGATCGACTATGTGACCCCAAGGATAGTTCTTGTGCGTATTTACCCATCAATCCCTAAACTAATCAATTTTATGCAATTTTTCAATTTGTAGGTTTCTAACAAGTAACCCAAAATTTACTTTTTTTAAAAAATTAAATAATTATTAAAACTTCGTCTCCAGCCATGGAAACCTAGAGAGGAAGAAACCACTTCTTCTCCATGGCTAGAGACGAAGAGGTTCTTCGTCTCCCCCTCTTCGTCTCTGACTGCCTCCATAACCGGAGACGAAGAACCACTTCGTCTCTAGGCGTCTCCATGGTCGGAGATGAAGAGGTTGTTCGTCTCCACCACTTCGTCTCTGGCCATGGAGACAAGAAAACCAATTCGTCTCCGGCCGTCTACATGGTCGTAGACAAAGAACCACTTCGTCTCTGGCGGAAGAACCTCTTCATTTCCGACCATAGAGACGAAGAGGTTTCTTCCTCTCTAGGTCTCCATGCATGGTTGGGACGAAGCTGGAGACGAAGAAACCTCTTTGTCTCCAACTTCTATTTTT
>CM008339.1:17308993-17321644 GCA_002525835.2 Ipomoea batatas
TCCAGACAAGTCGGTGGCTGGTAAATCCTCGGCTGATATGACTGTCACGGAGAGAACGCCTCTGAAGAGGAGATTGCGTGTCTTCTGCGTGGCTGGTTTCGCTCCATGCTGAAGGGCCTTCTCCAAGTCAGTCAGCCTAAAGTCAGGGTCGACGAAATTCATAAATATGTTCTGTGTGCCAAAAGGACAGTATAGCAGCTCCAAGTGAATCTGCAATTCATGTTACTATAAAAAGGCGCTTTCGAGATACAATTACAGAAGAAATGTGCAACCAAAATTCTCACCTGGCCTCTGTTCTTTGTGTCCCTTTGAATTTCCAAATCTTTCACCAGTGCCAACCACACACTCTTCACTTTCCCGGGCTCGAGGTCTTTTAACTGCACTTGAGCACATCCAATAAGTTCAGAAGCCTGAATGCCTTCGTCGTCATATACTTTTACAGTCAAGTGTTGAGTCGATGCATCTTCAACTTCAAACTCAAAATTCTCGTTCCAGATCGGGTTCAGTGTGTTGTTCTTGGTCGAACAAAAAAAAAAACAGCAAAAAGACTAGGATAAGCAGGGTTATTGAAAATGGGGGAATACAAGTATGAGCACCAGAATCTTACAATAACTTTGCTTTTCTTAATCCTCTCGCGCTGTGGACGAATGAATACCTCAGCAAACGGATCAGATTTCCCGACTATGTCTTTATTTGTTAGCTCTTTACCTTGAATGAGCTTCACCTCTAGTGTTCCAACAGGCTTTAACTGCAAATCACTATAAAGACACCAGAAATCTTCATTCTTTAAAGTTTTCAGTTCAAGTAACATTGGTTTAGAAACAAGTTCTTGGCACACCTGTAATCTCCTGGTAATATGGGAATGATATTGCGGACTGGCCACATCATAGAATCTTCAATCGCGTCCAGTATTGTACTCTACACGAAGGCAAATAAACATAATCAATGAAGAAATTTGCATTGCCTTGATCTAGTAAGTTTCAACATTCATCATTGTCTAAGACAAATAAATATCATGTCTAAGGTGAAAACCAAAGCTTAAGAGATCTCAAATCTAACCTTAAGAGCATCTAGTACTCCAGGAATAGTTGAGATATCGCCACAAACTTTGAGAGTGAAATCAAGCTTTTTCTGCAGGCCGGAATAGAATTGAGGCATGATATCCGATGAAAACAACAAAAACTAATCAGAAGACTGAGGAACATTACCTTTTCTCTTAAGGAGTAACAAATAGCTCCAAAACATGGGAACTCCTCAACTAACGGTTTGAATATTATCCTGAAAACACCAGTAAATCCAATGTCTTTAACCTGCAAGTTCTCAGAAAAAATGAATTGATTTACTGATCAAGACTTCAAATGAGAATAACTGAAACAGTGACTAATCCCCTCGCTGACACAGTCAATATGGTATAGTGAGATGTGAAGAAATACCCAAATACCTCTATCGGCAGTGACACTCCAACTAAAGTAGTTATGTCAAGTACAATGTGTGGATTTCCATCCCACTGCAACTCCAACTCCATAATAATTTCTTCAGGATCACCTTCGATAATCGAAACTCCTGAAATGCAGGTGCCACATTATATATGTTAGCAAACTGAATATATAATCAGATCATCAGATCAAAGCCCCCTTCTCAATTATCCTGTAAGATCAACAAGCAATATCTCCCCCGAACGGGGCAAACCAAAACTCGACCGGATTATTCATCCAACCGGGTGCAGATATCAATGCATATATGTAAAAATAAAAAAAAAAGGGCAATGAATTTACCTGTGAACTGTGGAGCCACAGTACCTAATGTGAGCTTTGAAAACTTCAAATCATCTATAATAGGGGATCTATATTTCTCAAGGGTTGGCTCAACTTTTTCCCTAATAACTTCTGATGCTGCCTATATAAATATTATCAAACAAATATCAAGTTTTTGAGTGAAATTAGAAAATAAGAAGAATGAATCAAATTTAACTATCAAAGAATTACAGTATACAGATCAGAAGTCACAGTTACCTGGTCAATATATGGCCATAATTTCTTAAGATGATGATTAAGCCATTTTAACTGTAATTAACCAAAGAGGAGTAAAAGTTCAATAACCCAAATAAAGAGTAATAGTGATCAAAGTGTAATTAAAGAAGCACAGTAGATGAATATATACAAGAAATTCAACTCAACTTTTGTCTTTGTGAGAAGACAACCCAAGGAGGGTATGCTTCAGCTGGAAGGACTTTTCTTGAATCTTCAACTGTCATTCTTGCAAATGCTGCAACTATTGTTGCCTGACATATTTTAGTTCAGAAAATAATAATAATAATAATAATAATAATAATAATAATAATAATAATAATAATAATTTAAAAAAAATCATTAGTTACCTATTAATCGATCAATTTATTAATAAATAATAACCAATTCATGTAATAATTAAGTAAAAAAGAATTTAATATATTAATTGATGAAAAGTGATAATTTTGATCATATAAATTTAAATTTAAAAATATGGTATTTTACCTTACTAAAATAATGATCTAATGTTATTATTTTTGTAGGGAGGGTACATGTTTAGGCAATTTATATCATGGATCAGGGTCCACATAACATTGTGGATCCTGAATCAAAATGACGAAGTGCAGAATTAATACTCGTTTCATAGCAAAAGATACAAAAAGTTACAACACAAAATACATAGACATGGCATATATTTACTTAGTTTTCAAATCTAATTTAGATACAAAATTTGTGTTTATAAACACATAATTTCATAACATTAGACAGAACTACTAATTTGTTTCGATACATAATTCATACCTTTTAGTTACAGAATTTTATAACACAAAATACATAAACTTACAACATAAAACACATACACATGCACCAGGTCTTCAGTGCACTGTAAACTCTAGTATATGGTATTCGGATTGACATAGTTACATACCAACTCAATGCGTTTTATGGACCTCATATTTTGAAATCTTGCAAAACAGGATATCATTCCAACGCCCAATGCAGCTCCAACCAAGAACCAGACTATGAAACCCATCTCTTTTGCAATATTTTATCCTTCAATTTAAAACTACACAAAAATATGTAAATTTTGTGACAATTTTAATGAAAATTTTGCTTGGGGGGTGTTGGGTGGTGGTCGACGGTGGGGTGGAGGAGAGGAGCTGAACATTTATTGAAGAGAATCCAATGGTTAATCAGTTGATCAATTGAGATATATTCTTTCTGCATGTCCTTAAGCTTGTTCTGCGAAAAGCAAGATATCTATTCTTTTCTTGGTTCATGGTTCATGGCCTCATGGGCATTTGATTTTATAGTCGATCAAATACACATAAAAAGGTTGTCGATTTATTATTGTAGTTGAAGAAAGTGGTATGACAGCCCAACAATTAGACCAGGTCTATGAAGTAGTAAAGCCAGTACCAAGTGGCTAGGAGATTGTAATTTAGAAGAGACTTGAAGGATAAATTTAGTCAATTGTTATATCATGGACCAGGGTTCATCTTGCAAGGTGGATCCTGGTATCAAACGACATTGAACTGTATATTTTTAATATTAGAATTGTGAACTTCCAAAATATAAATAGAAATGTAAATTGTGTTTTTAAGTAAAAACACATAATAGTTGCACTAATTTAAAAAAAAAAAAAAAGATTTTGTTCAAAAAAGTTTTTAAAAGATTAAATTGTGTTTAGTGTGCTGTTTTACCGTTTGATTGCACATTTATGTTTATATATTATATATATGCTCAATAGAATCCTAATATTATCTCTTGTCTCAACAACAGTGCCACCCTCAAGTATTTTCATTGGAAGGAGCATGTTCAATATATACATTCTTGATAGCTAGCTAATGTTAGTGGAACAATATTAGTCAAAGATTACTGTATTGCAATGTTTGGCATGATTTGAAACCAATGATGAGGAGAAGATTTGTTCCCCAATCTAATCATTGAAGACATACTTTTGAACTTGAACAACCTTAAACATGCAAGGATCTCTAAATAAATGCTTAATTAAGCATTTGATAACTAAATAAAATGTCAAAGACAATAAGCGAATTGAAGCATCATGAATCCTATCATAGGTGGTCTCAATGATGACAACTATGATGTTGTGGAAATATACAATATGTACTAGACATGGTCATCCATATTGAGAAGAAGTTGAAGCAAAAAGAGCTTGAGAGGATTTTAATTTTTAAGGCCGGAGACAAGAAGAGATTGAAATGAACTTCCTTGATTTGTATGTTGAGACAAATTAAAGCAATCTGTTTAAGCACTTGAAACCAAACTAGCAAGTGTCAAGTCACTTTGACTCAAGTGTGAAAATGTCAAGATTGAGAGCATTCCAATTGATAAAAGATAGTGCAATGAAGCAAGACAAAGCAAATGAAGAGAGTATTGAGACATTGGTGGTGAAGCTAAGGTATCTCTTGAGAGGGAAGACAATGAAGAAAGAGGAAGAAGGAATTGTTAATTAGATAACACAAGAGAGAGAAAGTAATAGCAGGATTGAGTTTGTGGTAGAAATAGAAAGAGAGCATTGAACATGGTTGATTGTTGAAGAATGTATGAGTAGCAAAAAAAAGAAAGAAAAGAGTTAAAATACAAAGAGGGTAGAGCGAGAATAATATAGACTGAAAACAATTTTCCTAAACCAATTCTTTCAAGTTTGATTGTTTTATTTGTAGGTCGATGAGAATAGAATATAAAAGCTGAGAAAATACAATTCAACTTTATTTTTTTGAATACTGAAGCACAAAGAGTCAATATCACCTCCACTGAGACTCGAACCCACTAACTTAGTGTCACTAGACCACAAGGTCTTGGCTAAAATATATACATTCAACTTTAGTAGAAAAAATCAAGGACATGAGCCTGAAACAAATAAAGTATTTAGGAAAATTGTAATTTATATTCCTTATAAATATGTCAATTATCAATGTCACACCTGAATTATTAGTGGTGTAAATGTTGCCTATCAATTTTAAAAATTAAGGTATAATATTTACATCACTAATGATTCAAGGATGACATTAATAATTGAAATATTTATGAGATACCTAAATTATAATTCTCTTTTTTCTCTCTCTTTTTTTTTCTGTCTCTCTCTAAATCCTCGTAATGATCCTTTTCATCTGGGCTTCGATTATTTCCTTACTTTTATCCTATCTACTAGGGCAAATTGTTAGGGGGACAACGGTCCACACAGCATAAAAAATACATTTTTAATATACTAAAATTACATTATTTGTGTATTGAATGTACATTATATAAATAAATATACTTTCAGTATTCAAATAATATATTTTCCCTGAAATAATGTATTTTCCCTAAATACAATGTACATTTTTAATATAGGAAAAATGGTCAAGTAGACCCTTTAATTTAAATTAACACTAAAGTGTAATTAAGTCTCTAAACTTAAAAAAGATACAATTAAACACTTAAACTTGTCAAAATGAATCAAATAAATCATATTTACCAGTAACCAATAAGTGTTTTATATATATTAAAAATACATTTTTTGATAGTATACAAAATAATGTGCTTTCAAACAACGTACTTTATGTAAATAAATAATGAATTTTTTATTTGTGATCCACAGAGTGGTATATAAAATAATGATAATAATTGATCTACCCATGGATCTTTGCGCTTCTTTCAGATCTCATGATGGAATCTACTTTGTTGGTATGCTTGGTCGCATGGACAAGTGGGCATATTCCAACACAGCAACAAGTGGATTGAAATTCTACTTGCTTATCCCGTTTACAAATTCTGTATGGATAGTTACATGAGTCCCTAATTATGTTGGTAATTATGTTGCTGCAATTTAACTATGATATTTATAATTGTATGCTTTCCTTTCTGAAATATTTAAAAATATATATGAAATTTATTTATTATTTTTCTAATAGATCACCTAGGAGTGGTTCAAAAATTAAGAAAATAATTTCTAAAAAAATGATTGTTTTTTAAAAGTATTTTTATTTTATAGTATCTGTTTTACAGCCATAAAATAGTACGGAGTATTTTTCTATTTGAAGTTATTTACTAAAATATTATTGCATTTTTTTTAATTACTACTAATTCGTTAGATCTTTCTAGATGTACGGCTTTAATTTGTTTATGGTTCTCTCTTGTGAGACAATTCTCACAAGAGTATACCTCTATATATAATTATGATAAAATGAGAACCAGGCTTCTTGTATATGAGGAATGTGGACTAATCTGATTCGTCCATCTACGATGATCAATGACTAGAAAATGAAAAAAAAAAAAAAAAGTGGTCAATTTCATAAATATACAACAAAAAAAATGAAAAAAAAGGAAGGGTGATCAATGACAGTGTGTGTGTGTAAATTTAGGTGAGAAAGACTCTTGTAAGGAGTGATCTGATCCATCTATTTGGGCTGGTATATCAACAATTTATTTATTTTATTGAATTGATTGATACAATTAGTATATAGAAAATATAAGTGTTAATAGAGATAGACTTTAATAAAAACTTTATACATTTATTTTGACAATGGCAAATTCGAAATTGTATAAAAGTCAGTGCCTAAATATGGCAAGTTTGAAATTGTTGAAAAGTAAATAGTGGCACGCCAATTCAACTTGGCAAGCTTAGTATTCCTTGAGAAATGTGTGCCAACCAAAACAAAGCTAGGCTGATTAGATCAACCTGGTTTTTTGGTTGTGAAGTTTGGCAGCCATGCCTAAGATTGAGCTAGGAAATGCCGGTGATCCCCTACGGTCTGACTGCATCAAAGCACTAATAGTTGAGTTCATTTGCACGTTCCTCTTCGTTTTCACCGGAGTTGGAGCTTCCATGGCTGCCGGTAAGTTATTTTAATATTTTAGAATTAGTGAAATTGAAGTCATTATATATTGAGATTATAGTGAACCACTACTCTTAACAGATCTCTTAACTAACCTTTTATTTAAAATTTTTAAAATTTTGAGTTGTTAGATTAGTTCGTTGATAATTTCAAGTATAATAGTAATACAGTATCAAGTGGTGTTTCAGTGTTTGTACTGTAAATAATAATAATAGTAGTACTGTAAGATTTTTCCTAATAATATATATTATATATATTATATATTAGAATTTTAATTGAGTGATGCAAGTTAACTAGGCTTATTAAATGGTTTGTTGGACTGAATAACTAGTAGTTGTTATTCAACCAGATTTTACGCTTAATATAAACTTGGATTGATGAAATACAGAACATTCATTATATACCATATACAGTTCACGGTACTCATACTGCTCAATATACACTCTCTTAGAAGCAACGTTAGTAAGATCATTATTATTATGCAATAAAACTAAAACCCTTGGCTTGTGAACCATATTTTCTTTAATTTCTACATATTTAAGTTCAAAGCAATGAGTATCTTCTAGTCCACTAACTTTGGAGATCGATGTCAAGTTTAGTTCTCATTCACTATAAGAAAATGCAATGTTTTTTTTTTTATTTAACATATATACCATTATATATATGTTGGAAATTGATTAAAATCTAAAAATAATTTCTAATGTCCTTCTTCACAACTCACAAATTCGTTGAAAAAGTTTAATCACAATGACAAAAAAGTTATTGTGTCAAAAAAATATGACTAAAGTTTTAAACTCACCGTCATTATTATTGAATTTTTAATCTATCAATTGGGTAGTTGGTTCTTCTTCAAACCCTAGAATTTAGGTTTGAAGAAGAACATGAGTACTCCTGGCATAAGGAACCTAAAGTTTTGGTTTCCTCGCATGCAAAGAATTGAAGCAAGGAAGATTTATGGTTCCTCGCATGTTTTATTTAAAATCTTACAAAATTTTCAGAGGTATCGGGACTGGAACGTTACTCGTAAGGAACATTATTTAAAATATAAATAAATTTGTTGATGTTGGGTTATGAGTTTTATGAGTGTTGAATTAACAGAGCAACTACAAGGGAATGCCTTAGTTGGCTTATTTTTCGTGGCCATGGCACATGCGTTGGTAGTTGCCGTGATGGTTGGCGTTGGATTTCGAATTTCTGGTGCCCATTTGAACCCCGCTGTCACTCTTGGCCTCTTGATGGGTGGTCATATCACCATTATCCGCTCATTCCTCTATTGTATTGACCAATTGTTGGCTTCTGTTGCCGCTTGTGCCATGCTCACTTATGTCACTGGAGGACTGGTAAAACAATTCTGTAACTCTTCTAAATAAAAAGTCAGATACTATATTATAATATAGTCAATAGTACTAAAAAAATATTAATGAACTCTTACTATATCTTTCCCCTTTTAACCATAGAAAAGCAAATCATTTTCAATGTAATAATGGATTTATTGTTATTTTTAACTTTATTTAATTTCCAGATAACTCCGGCACATACCCTAGCAAGTGGAGTGGGTTGTGGACAAGGAGTAACGATGGAGATTATTTTGACATTTTCCCTACTTTTCACTGTCTACGCTACTATTGTGGACCCCAACAAGGGGAATCTTGATGGACTGGGCCCACTCTTAACTGGGCTTGTGGTCGGAGCAAACATCATGGCTGGTGGCTCATTCTCTGGGGCCTCTATGAACCCTGCAAGATCTTTTGGGCCTGCTTTTGTCAGCGGAAACTGGGCCAATCACTGGGTATATTGGGTTGGGCCGCTCATCGGAGGTGGGCTTGCAGGTTATATTTATGATACCTTTTTCATTGTTAGGACCCATGTTCCAATTGCAAGTCAGGAAACTTTTTAAGTTAATTAAATTATAAAATAAAATAAATTCGTTTTTAAGTGTTTCAATTATGTGTGTATTGTTCGTTGGAGATGTCTTCCTTTGCATTTAAGTAATTTGTTCATCGATGCTTGTATATAGTTTGGCCTTTAAGGAAAGACTTTCGACTCTCAATTGGTGTGATACTCAACACGGGTATATGTCAAACGTGTTTCAAATGATATCTTGATAAAATTTTAAAATATAAAGACTGTTAACAATTTTCAAGCTCTTTAACATTATCTTAAAATTAAATACTCCGTATTAAGTATTTAAGATAATGTAAAGATTTATTCCAAACCTACCATAAGTCATGACGTCTAGGTTCATAATCTCATCAAATCTTCAGATTAATCAAATAATCAAATTTCCCAAAATAATGTCAACCATATTTATTCCCTTGAAATATATAATGGGTCATCACCATAATTTCCAAGCAGCTTTCAACCAAGTCCTTTAAGAATCATTATTGCATGGACCATGGTCCACACAGCTGTGTGGACCAAAAATAAAAAGTACATTATTTTTGTACTGAAGGAATATTATTTTTATACTGTAGGAGTACATTATTTTAGGGTACATTATTTTTGTACTGAAGGTACATTATTTGATATATACTGTCAAATAATGTACCTACAGTACAAAAATAATGTACCTTCAGTATAAAAATAATGTACTTTTTATTTTTGGTCCACACGGTTGTGTGGACCATGGTCCATGCAATAATTTGCCGTCCTTTAATAGGCAGATCAAGTATTCAAACAACTTGGCCCAACTTAAAATAATCATTTGAAGTATTTTAGGCCAATCAATCCAATCATCAGTTGTTATGCCGTGGACCCAGGTCGACCTTGGGTCCAGCGGTGGACCTGGGTCCAATACGACGCCGTTTTACAATTCTTTTTTAAAAAAATTAACGGCGTTAACGGCTCCTCATCGCAACAGAACACAAACTCTACATTCACAAACCCTATACTCCATATTCACAATTTGAAAACTCCACATTCACACATTACAGGGGTATATGTTTAGTAACTATATTACCACTGTTATGCATTCACACATTCAAAACTCTATATTCACATGTCCTATACTCCATGTTCACAACTTGGGAACTCCACATTCACACATTACAGGGCTACAAGTTGCTAGAACTCTGTTAACTCTACTACAGATTCACACATTCATAACTCTACATTCACAAATTCTATACTCCATATTCACAATTTGAAACCTCCACATTCACACATTTCAGGGCTATATGTTTAGTAATCTTTTTTTTTTTAAAAAAATAGTGAAACGGCGTCGTATTGGACCCAGGTCCACCTTGCAAGGTGGACCTGGGTCACGGCATAATTTGCCTCCAATCATTCATCCTTAATCAATTTAATGAAGTCTTACAATTAGATACTACATTATAACAGAGTTAGTAATAAATTTTTTTTTTAATCAACCTAATAAAATAAATATTAACCTAACTAACAAGATTAAAGTAATTAACTCTCAACCAAATCCGAATAACACATTTAAAGGCTCATTTATCAAATTTTTAAATTGTAATATCTACAAATTGTCCTCTTGAAACTTTTTGAGTCATGTCACTTAAGAGTACAAAGCACAAGTGGGTTCCGAAACTTAAACTCAAATTTTAAAGTTTCATACTTTCAAAGCCCACTTATACTTTGCACTTTTTTTTTTTTTTTTTTTTTTTAATACACTTATGCATTTATAAGGTCATTTGTTTTTAAAATTGGAGTCCATCCCAACTACACAATTAATTTTAAAATTCAATTTTGAATGTCATTAGTGGTTATGAGTTTTACTTCTCCTATAAATACATGTGGTTAGAAAGAATGATTTAACTACTGCAAAATTTTGTTTTCACTCACGTAATATAATCTCTCAAACTCCGGTAAAATATTCTCCTACCATCTCCTAAACTGTAAAGTGTGTTCCCTTTGCTCATATTCGTTGAAATTAAAGTAATATATTTGAGTGCTCAAATATATTATTATCATCTATTGTATCTTGAGAATCTGATACTTTAACACCCCTAACACCTTCAGGAAGAAACAAATTGATTTTAAGAAAAATGTGTTTTATAGGTTTTATATGAACCATTTTTTTTTCTGGAGAATTTTGTTTTTGAAATTGTGAAATTAAAATTTCCAGTAAGGTGTAATAACAACAACAAAACAATCATTAAAGCCTAGTCTGCGAAGTTAATCTCACGCTGAGTTTGGTCCTCCAAATTTTCCATGCAATTGCTTTCACAAATTGTATTATGCAGAAATTTGTACAATAATTTTGCAAACATTCTACTAGCTACTGTCAAGCCCCAAATTTTCACGCGGATTTTGGTCCCCCTAATTTTCCGCGCAATTGTTTTCATGAATTGTATCATGCAGAAATTTGTACAATCTTTCTACTTGCTACTATCCTGACCTAAAAACTTAATCACCATTTTAATCACTCAATTGTTTTCCAATTGTCAATATAGTTTATAATTTTCAATTCCAACCAATTTGATCCTCGAATTATTTAAAATTTCATCAATTAAACTCTTTCGGGTACCAAAATGGTGATTTTCACATTTTAAAATTTCGTTAATTTGGTGTATAAACAGGTTTAATTGATAAAATTTTTAAGCATTGGATGATCGAATTGATCTAAATTGAAAACTAATGACTAAATTAACAGTTGGGAAACAATTGATGGACCAAAATATTGATTTTTCCAAATCCAAATTTTCATGCGATCAGTTGCTTTCACGAATAGTCTTGTGCATATATAAATTTGTACAATGATTTTGTAAACATTGTACCAGCTACTGGCAAGACCGAGCCATCAATGTAATCCTAAAGACGACCTTCATCAATCATCATCCATTGCATGAGAGCAACTGTCAACTAAAATTTAATCTCTACAGGAAAAACTCTTCTTTGGAATACTGTGCATATATATATATATATATATATCATGCAAAATTCAAAGTCTTTAGGCCAGCTGACCAATGAAAATTATTTATATTATATTCCTTTGCTGGCTGATCTTCGGCTTGGACAATATTCATGCTTCACAACTTTCTAAACCATTTCAGGCTTTCAGCTGTTTTACTCTATGATAGATTGAAAAAGCTAGCATTTTAAAGGTAATTAGCATTTGAAAATTAATTTAAAAAAAAACTCATGTGATTATTGTTGTATATACATGCACACGGATATTTGTTTATTGGATAAGAATAAAGAGATTCTGAGGATTTTTATATATAATTTTAATTTTTAGTTAAGATCGGAGAATAAAAACTAAGTAAACTGTGACACTTGTTTGAGATCGTCTCAAAGATCGTTATCTGTGAAATGAGTCGGTCAAATTGGGTCAATATATATAGAAATGTAATACTTATACTGAAAAATGTAATACTGATCAGAAAGAATAAAATGTTTGTTACTTACAAGGGAATGTGTAATACTTTTGAGGAAAAATGTAATACTTTTAAATCAAAATGTAAAAATATTACATTTTTCTTCAAAATTATTACACTTTCAGTAATAAACATTTTATTCCTTATTAGTATTACTTTTTTTTTTTCAATATAAATATTACAATTTCATCTTGATCGACCTGACTCATCTCACAGATTCACACATACAATTTTTTTGCCAAAACTAAATTGTTACAATTAGATTCCTAAAACATTGTCATCAACCTAACCCTCAACAGAATTCAGCTTCGTCGCCGATTTCGTCACCAAAATGTGAACGCCAAAGTTTTCGAGTTTTTTTCTCACTTTGCGCCAAAAATGGGCACCGAATTGAATTCCATCACCACCGTTACAAATTGACAACAGATTACATTCTATAGCGACGTTTCCATTGCATTTTTT
>CM008339.1:17395755-17414285 GCA_002525835.2 Ipomoea batatas
AAGAGTTTGAACTTGTTACAGAGGGTAAATATCGCAATTGATGTGGCAAATGCACTTGATTATCTTCATAATCAATTGGAGACATGTTTAGTACATTGTGATTTGAAGCCAAGCAATATTTTGTTGGATGGAGACTTAGTTGCTCACGCGGCTGATTTTGGATTAGCAAAGTTTCTTCCCACGGAAGTTACACTTGCATCTTCATCTAACCAAGTGAGTTCATCTATAGGAATTAAAGGGACTATTGGATATGCAGCTCCAGGTATGCTATTCTCCTTTCTGAATTTAGTTAATCATCTATTTGAGAGAGTTTTAGATATTCACAGCTTGAAACTTTTAAGAGAGAATCAGTTCTCATTAAACATAAAAACTTTTAGAGTATATGTATGTGTGTATATATAAAATTTTTGGTGAAAGACTACTAATGCTTGAATTTGAATTTTTTCAGAGTATGGGATGGGAAGTGATTTGTCAACATTCGGTGATATGTATAGCTATGGAATCGTTTTGCTAGAGATATTTACTAGTAAAAGTCCTACTAGTGATATCTTCAATAATGGCTTAACCCTTCATAACTATGTTAGAATGAGTATGCCTGAGCAAGTCACCGAGATTGTGGATCCAAAGCTATTCCACAAAGAAGCTAATGCAACTCCTAGAAGCCTTGTACTTCATCAAGACCAGATAATAGAATGCCTTGTATCAATTTTTAAGATTGGAATAGCTTGTTCGATGGAGTTACCCAAGGACAGAATGAGCATTGGCAATGCTGTCAAGGAGTTACATTCAATCAAAAACACCCTTGTGGAACTTGGAGACATTGGGAGCATTCCTTGGTGAGATAATTCATTTGTGATGGTACTTAAATTAGTGCATTGGTTTTTTTTTTGTTGGTCATTTATACTTATTGATTGCTGTAATGTTTTTGTTTCATGCCATATTCAATATTCGCCGATGCATGTCAATCTATGAAAGTTAGAGCAGGCTGTATCAAGTAAGGTAGCAACGGAGTTTGCAACGTCAACGATCCAATCAGCAGATCAGAGACTGAGATTGCGCAAGGGAGCAAATTATGGGGATTGATTCATTCCAATTGTTCTTGATTGAGAATTTCATTTTATTTCGTTTGTGATGTTGGTTAATTTTGATGTTTTGAAGATTTTGCTACTTTCCCTTTTGAAGTTAATTACTTTGCAAGTTCATTGCAACTTCTTTTTCCTGCAAATTTCTTTTCTCTCTTAGTTTTGACAATGCTTTTCCTAGAGTTTACTGATAAATGCAATAGAAAAACACTCAGAATATTCACACGTAAGAACTCAAAGCAAGAAGTAGAAACATATATGCTATTAATTAAGAAAAGGGAAATGATTCATTTTCTGAAAACTATGCTAGTAGCATTAATATTCTTCATAATAGGTCTTTCTAAGTAATACAATCCATTAACCTCCATTAGATAGAGAGAGAAAGCATTCCGGCTTAGTAGAAAGAAACTAAAGTTTAGAAATGAGCTAGGTTTGAGAGATGAATTTTAACTATTTATATTTGAGAAGACAAAAACTATAAAAGATCTAATATAAAGAAAGCTATAAAAATTCATAACTTTTTGAATATAAATAGACTTTTAAACACTCTTTAAAAGTTTTAATTGAAAGCACCCTATTTTAAAAAACTTTTTAAAAATCTTAATCAAATAAATAAAAGTTTGAATTGAATACCTCCAAAATTTTAAAGTTTATAAAAATCTTTAAAAGTTTGTGTATTATTTTATTATTTTATTGACATATTTTGACCAAAAAGAAATTCTAATTTCACAAGCGATCAAGCCATAAAATTTGAGTCCAATAAAGTCTCAAATATTGGACCTCTCATACATTCATTTACCAGATCATTATCTCTAGTGGTCCAGTTTATTTGTTTGGTCATGCCTGTGAAATTCAAAGGAAAAATTAAAGGTCAAAGAATATTGCATGCATGATCTTGGTTTTTCTGTCTTTGAGTCTTCAATTCCAAGATTCCTACTTTGCTGACTAAAAAACTTCTTTCAACAAGATGTTAGGTTGACTAGTTGGTAGATTTGTGTTGCCAAGCACCTTGTGCTCAAATGGCATGTAGTGGCCTCTTCTATATGCGAAGTCATGAGTTTGAAAACAGATACTACAATGTAAAAGAAACATCTGAAGATCTAGTTATCGACTCTTCCTTTAAGCTAGATAGCAATTAATTGACTAGCATTTTTTTTTAATACTTTTAGATCTATTTTTTACCTTAATAAATTTTCTATAAACAAAAGATTACATATGAATTTTTTTAGGACTCTAATTTCATATTACACATATTAACATCATTAAGATCTATTAATTACATTTATTGCTAACAAATTTAAAACATATAAACTAACTTTAGATTTAAAGAAAACGTACTTCAAAACGTTTTCATTTGCATCATCTTCAATTATTCCACTCTTACGACGAAGGAAAGCTAAAAGATACATTGTCCTTGGGGTCACTTTAATATGAAAATAGTGTGATCTAATTTCAAAGATCCACATGGTAGCATGTGACATCAACTGGTTTTGAAAATTACATGAAACGAAGAACATTACATTAATTATAATTTAAAAAAAAAAACATAAATTGCAATACACATTACTCTCACCAAGGGATGGTACTAATGTCTTCAAGTTCCAAAAGGGTGTCTTTAATTGAAGAGTTGTGTGGCACTTGTGACTTGTGTGGAATAGCTTTGGATCTACAATCTCAATGGCTGCTCAAGTAAGGTCACTCTAACATAGTTATGAAGAGTTAAATCATTATTGAAAATATTACTAGTAGGGCTTTTGCCAGTAAATATTTTCAACAAAAGGATTCCATAACTACATATATCGCCATAGGTTAACAATTAACTTCCCATCCCATATTCTGGCTGACAGGATAATTGGATACCCGATCGGGAACCACGTTCAAGACCCAAAGTTCAGCACTTCACTCCTCAGCTCCTCAACATCAATGCTCAACGGTTCAGCTCTCAGCATTAACACTCAAACGGTTCAGCTCATCAACAATCAATGCTCAACGGTTCAGCTCTCAGCATTGATGCTCCATTACTGCACCAAGGAAGATAAAAGGACTGACAAAGCATTTGAAAGGGCGACACTTCTTACTAGACAAAACAACACTCAACTCATTTTGTACACTGAGCACTGCACTCAATACTGTACTCAAATACTCAAAGTCTCAAACACTGTATCAACATTACATTCAAATAATATACCGGTAACACTTTATTACCGTCATTGGTACTTTCATTGAGAGCTGAGATCAAATCTCAGGCAAGCTCTACATACTACAGAACATGAACTTATCAATGGAGATGGCTCGATCAGGATCTAGCAGCTCCCATGGTTCTCGTTACTTGGACTGCAACGGCAACCATGGCCGTAGGAGGATCTTTGTAGTCAGCTCAACAACAATCGTGGATGGAGGTCGCGCTCAGGCCCCACTACCGCCTCATCAAGAGTAGATGTGGAGTCCTCACGGAGAGAGAGAATACAAGGCCGAGACGGCGAGACTGCCTCAGCCACAATTCAAGGCCTCGACCGCGCCTCGACCTCGGTATGCTCTTTATCAAATAAAATAAATAAATAAATAAATACACCTTACCTGGCCTCAGCACTTGGTGCCAAGGTCCACACCTCGGCATCGTGCCGAGGCACCCTCCTTGGCAACATGTGCCGAGGCACTCGCCTCGTCACCAAATGTCACCAATTGACAAAGCACGCCTCCGAAGCGCAAAATTGCTAAAAGAATAAAAATTAGAAAAAATATATCGCACACTCTATTCCCTAAGGGCCAGCACGGGATCCGATCCTGCTAGCTACCCGACGGAAGGGCATTTTTTTTAACCGAGCTCATAGCTTAGTTACAAAAATCTACAGCCGGCCAAAGTAAGTTATGAGCACGCAAAAAAAAAAAACAAAAAAACAAAACAAAACAAAACAAAAACAAAAACAAAAAAAATATAAAAAAATAACAAAAACAAGAAAAGCGCAAAAAAAAAAAACAATAAAAAAATAAAAAGGCCACACGCGGCCGAGGTCACGCCTCGGCCACGCATGGCCGAGGTCAAGCCTCGGCCACGCATGGCCGAGGTCAAGCCTCGGCAGTGCATGGCCGAGGTCACGCCTCGGCCACGCATGGCCGAGGCCTCCTCGGCCACTCATGGCCGAGGTCAAGCCTCGGCCAAATCTCCATTCTCGTAAATATCTGTTCTGTGAGGTCTCGTCAATTGCAACATTGAGCTTATTGATTTCAGCTCGCGGGGCTGACATCTTGCACATCATTCCAATACCAAGACCCCAACCGAAAACTGAATTTCCTTTATTGGAAGAGCAAGAGTCACATTTTCCTGGAGCAGTTTTGCTGGTTCTTCTCTTCTTCAAACAAACATAGAACTTCTTCCCATTGAGGGGCTTTTGATTCTCTCTGTTCTTAGATGAATGTCTGCTCAAATGTCTTTCACGTGCATGAGACTGAATTTATCTTATCATTGGAAGAGGGCGTTGTTATGCTCTGTTTGATGCAATGAAGTGCGGTGAGGAAGATGGCTCGCCGGTGACTCCGGCAATGTTCATGTGGCTGGTCTGCGTATTTGAAGGTTGTGGTTTACCGGTGATATTTCCTTGGATTGATTATATGGAATGTTTAATTCTGTTTGTTGATGTGCTTTCCGGCGACTGTTCTGGAGGAATGCTCACACAACATGGCCGTGAGTTGGCGTTTTCCAGCTTCAAGTTTAACTTATCCCTGTGACACTGGTGGTATGGTCAAGAATAATTCTACATGGGAGGCGTTGCCATATAAGCACATCATCGGCAGAAACGCCTCCGGCCCCGCGAGCCGAGGTGAAAATCCCCTTAGCCCCTCCTTGACTTTCCTTCTTTTTCCTTTGTTTTTCAAAAAAAAATAAATAAATAAATAAAAACTGGATGTAGGAGGGTCTGTTGTAAACACTGCAAGCAATCATTTGCTTACAGTCAAGGATCTAAAGTAGCTGGCGCCAGTCATCTTAAACGACACGTTGCAAAAGGTGCCTGCCCGGTATTGCTTCGTAGTCAACAGAATAATAGCCCATATAGTGCACCTACAAAATTGATTGGATATGAGGGCAGCACTGAACCACCAAAATGGCGCTACCGAACTGCTAGTACGCCATTCTTTGCTTTTGATCCAGATCGCTGTCGGCATGAGATTTCTAGGATGATCTTGAGCGTGAACTGTTGATGTCTTGTTGAACATTCTGGATTGCATGCGAGATGGTGGCTCGCCCCTCTGTTGTATTATGATGGTGATCGTTGATATGGTTTATCGGCAATTGTTGGTGATAATTGTTGGAAAAATATGCTGCTGATATCTGTAATACAAAAGGATACAATGTAATACAGAAATACAAGGGAACAAAACCGGATCATCTGGTATCTTCAGGCGTGTAATCACTTTCCTATAAGCTTTAAATCTCCCTTATCAAAGCAACAGGGTTCCAGATTTAATCTTATGGGATACAAGAAGATAATGAAATTCTTAAGTTGCTTGATCAAGAATTTCCTGTAGAATTGTAGGACTGTGAAATATCAAGGTTTCATGCAAATCAATTGCATGTATATTTTCATATGATATATTCTCTGTATATACTCTCTCACTTCTTCAGATAATACTCCCAGAATTTATAGAGATAAATTCTAACTGTTAGGAGAAGTTACTTGGAAGTTGCAGTTATAAAACCAACTTCCAAGATATATATTCTTGTGGATTTCACCATTCTGGTTCTGGCAGTTACGTACCCACATGTGGAAATACAATTTCAAATTATATTCACATGTTAAAATATCCAAAGATATAACTGATTTGGATGTACGTAGGATAAACTTAGTGTGCATGTAATATATAATTCACACAATTATATAAATACTTTAATATTTCAAAGCATGAGCACATGCCATAATGAAATAAGAAACACATGCATACTGGTAATCTTACTGCCTCATTCGAGAGGTAAAATCTCTCTTACCTATCACATTCTAAAACAATACATGCAAAATAGTTCAAACTATTATATTCATATCTTAATACCCTCATGCATGTGAACATGCAAAACAAGACATATTAAAATATATAAGTGCATGCATATAAGAAGAAAGAATGCAGAGTGAAATGAGTTCGAGAGGTACATGTTCGAGACATAAAATGTCTTATAAGTTCATGCCTTGCGCGTACACGAGAGGTAAGTAGCAGTGTTCAAAATGCCTTTGAGACATCATTTCCATTGCGGACCTCCGAGACATCGACAAAACGATTCTCGCAACACTCGGTTCGAGACATCGATTCTCCGTGAACCGATCTCTCGTGCGAACTGACCTCTCGAGTCATCTCTCGCGATCTCTCGAACAATCCAAAGTCATCTCTACCAAACTCAATAATATTTATTACTCCACAACTCCAAATATTATTTAAGTAATCATGGTAGACATCTGAACCATTAATCTCCATTACTGTACAAATATCCAACAATAATTTCTGGTGGAGAAAAGGTTGCCCAAAAAATGGAGCTAAATGAGTCTTGTGCCGAGGTGCGACCTCGGCCCTGTGCCGAGGTCACGTTGCCTCGGCTGGGCCGAGGTCAGGAGCTAATGAAATCCAGGATTCCAAAACTCCATTTCTCCTTTGTGAGATTAAAAGTTTTTTGACCGATAAAACCCAGAAGAATCTTATTTCTGGGTCTTTAAGTTGTGGTATGGTGGCTGGAAGGTTGAACTTAGTTATTGAACATGCATCAATTGTATCTGTTGCTGTAATTTCCTCGCAGATTAAGAACCTCGGCCACGACGGCAGAGGCCTCCGATCCGGTTCAGCCTCCCAGAAATTTACCTGCTCTAAACCTAAATCTTCCTGCCATGTATCCAGGTCCTTGTCTTGTTCGTCATCACTGGTGTCCACAAACTCCCCGCAGTTCCCATCGTCCCAATCATCTAATATAGAAACTGCCTGCCAACTCAAATCCTCTACCTCCTCTCTTTTAACCACCCTTGGTAACTTGGATGCCTTTTTAGGTTTGCTTTCTTTTGGTTGCCTCACCTTCCTGGGATTGGCTGTTTGAGGAGTAGGATCTGTCACATTGGTGGGGTCGTTTGTGAGGTTTTCTGTTGGGTCATAAGCAACTGCACTTATCATTTCATGCATCTCCTGCTGGTAATGAATGTGTTCAGCTCCTGGTGACTTGGAAACAATAATTTTCATCATTCATTGAGCTTTCCCGCAAAAATGGGCCTGAAATTTCTAAAGAGTGGCATGGAGCAGACATGTTCTCTAACTCTCTTAGACCACCGGCTCCAACATACGGAGTTGGCCTTAAAGTATGTCAACCGTGCCTTGTATTTGTTACACCTGACATGTGGACCTTCTCACCCAAATACTGTTGCTACCTGTATTAATGTCGCAATGAGGGAAGAAGGTCTTGGAAATGTCCATGTTGCACTCAAGTATCTTCATGAGGCTCTCAAGTGCAACCAACGACTTCTTGGAGCTGATCATATACAGACTGCAGCTGGCTATCATGCTATAGCCATTGCACTTTCCTTAATGGAGGCATATTCGTTAAGTGTTCAGCATGAACAAACTACAATCCAGATACTGCAGGCTAAACTTGGCCTAGATGATCTACGCACACAGGATGCTGCTGCCTGGCTTGAGTACTTTGAATCCAAGGCTCTGGAGCAGCAAGAAGCAGAAAATGATGGCACTCCAAAGCCAGATGAATGCTTCTATCTCAAGCAAGGGCCATTTAAGGTCAAAGGCAAAACCGAGCAGAACTGAGGAACAGTTACAGAAGAATATCAAAAGGATGAACTTTTATCTCCAACTCATCCTGTGAGGGAAAACTCCAGTTATAATAAAGAGAATAAATTGGAATTAGACAAGATATCCGATTCACAGCTTGTAGAGCCCATAAATAAGAAGGCGAGCCTCGGCCTATCCCATGGTCGGCCCATGTTAGCCGAGGCTGGTGGTCCGATCCCGCCGATCTCGTTTCCATAAAAAAAAATTGAAATAGATAAATAAAAAATAATGATTGAAAAATATATATTTTGGTCGATTATTCTACACTAGTATTACTCCCTAAGCTAACTCCGCTACACTCTTAGCAAGGGAGTGAGGGGCTGGTGACAGGATAATTGGGCAAGGTACTGACCCGACCCGGTACGTAGCAGGCGTCACTTAAAATGAAATAACGGTTCTTTGGGTCCACCTCATCAAAGAACCGTTACGAAGAAGTTAACAACATTTACGGTGACCTCTCCTCATCAACTTGGCCGAGGTCAGTCCTCGGCCAACACTTGGTCGAGGTCAGTCCTCGGCCAATCTTGCGCTCAGGGCGCCCAAAAAAAAAAAACACAAAATTTTAGACACGTCGTTACTCCCAAACCACCTCAACCACTCTCGTTGGCTAGGGAGTGGGGGGACTGGTGACAGAATAATTGGATACCCGACCCGGAACCACGTTCAAGACCCAAAGTTCAGCACTTCACTCCTCAACTCCTCAACATCAATGTTCAACGGTTCAGCTCTCAGCATTGATGCCCCATTACTGCACCAAGGAAGATAAAAGGACTGACAAAGCATTTGAAAGGACGACACTTCTTACTAGACAAAACAACACTCAACTCATTTTGTACACTGAGCATTGCACTCAATACTATACTCAAATACTCAAACACTGTATCAACATTACATTCAAATAATATACCGGTAACACTTTATTATCGTCACTGGCAGATCAACATTCAAATCTAAGTGTTAGTAATTCCAACAAAAGATTAATTTAAAGCTTGTACATTAATGAATTCTTTGTATTACATCAAATAAATAAAAGTAAAAGACCTTGTTTGGTAAATGATTGTTAGCTTATAGCTATTTGCTTATTGAGTTAGAGAGTATAACTAGTTGATACATTAGATGAATGTAGAAAGGTGTTTGGTAAATTAACTATTAGCTGTTTGATATAATTTCTTTTTTTTTTTCAAAAATTAATTGAAAAAGTTGCTTCGAGCACCTTTTTAAATTTTAACATTTTGAAATTACAAAAAGCTGATTAATCAAACACTTATATTGATTTTTTAACCAAGTCAAACAACTAATAGTGGTCAAATAAGCTAAAATTGGCTGATAGCTAACTCTATTATTTAAAACATGGCCAAAATGTTTTTTTTTTATGAATTCTTATTTTCGCTCACAAAGATGAAATCCCGTCGCCCCAGGGTCCCACACCTCGTCTGATAAGATAGTGGAGGGATAAAAAAAGTATAGTTAAGTTGGAGCTAAAATGCATAGCATACCTGGAGTTACATATCCAATAGTCCCTTTAATTCCCGCATAACTCATTTGGTGTGTTGAAGATGCAAGTGTAGGAAGAAACTTTGCTAAGTCAAAATCGTCCACATGAGCAATATGTTTGCATCCAACAAAATATTACAAGGCTTCAAATCTCAATGTACCAAATGTGTCTCCAAATAATTATGAAGATAATCAAGTGTATTTGCCACATCAATTACGATATTCACTCTCGGTAACAAGTTTAAATTACTTGGATCATTGTTTTCTTCGCTGTTTTGTGAATGATTGTGCAACCACTTATCCAAGCTACAATTAACCATATACTCATACACTATGGCCATGAAGTCATTACCTTCATGGTCAATGTTACAATCAGAGATAAAAAATTTTACCAGGTTTAGATGCCTAATTTGTCGCAGTGCTTCACATTCTGTTAAAAAGCTCTTAGATGCTCCTCTCACATGAAGTGTTATTACGAGATAGATCTAAAGGCTATTGTCGTAGAGAACCAAATCCCGGAGGAAACTCAAGTTGCCAATGTATGGTGGCAAAGAACCGCCAATAAGTTTGGTGGAGTGAAAATCAATTTTGGTCACTCTCTGGTGCTTGCGGTTGCAAGTGATTCCAGCCCATTCACAGAAATGAGTGGACTCATTCCATAAAGCAGTAAATTGAAGAGGATCGGTTACATACTATGCTTGCCTTTATTGATTGCAATGCTTGGTGATCTATGTAGTTTCCAGGTTCGGAGAGGGGGGTGGAACTATTAAAGCAAAGGAAGAATGCGGAGAAAACTAAAACAATGATTGTATGGAGTAGTGTAGAGAAGCTCATTTTGTAGGTATAATACACTTCGAATGATTATGCCGTGGGTGGACCTGGGTCTACAATCACATACACTATACTCTACATTCACAATTTGTAAACTCCACATTCACACATTACAGGATTATATGTTTAGTAACTGTATTACCACTGTTATGCATTCACACATTCAAAACTCTATATTCAGAGATCCTATACTCCACATTCACAACTTGAGAACTCCATATTCACACATTACAGGGCTACAAGTTGCTATAACTTCTTAACTCTATTACAAATTCACACATGCATAACTCTACATTCACGATTTCTATACTCCATATTCACAATTTGAAACCTCCACATTCACACATTTCTGGACAACTCTACATTCACACAATCATAAATCTACATTCACGATTTCTATATTCTACATTCACACTTTGAAACCTCTACATTCACACTTTTTTGGACAACTCTATATTCAACAATATGTTTACTAATTAAAAAAAAAAAAAAGAAAGAAAGAAAGACAAAAACAACGTAGTTTTGGACCCAGGTCGACCTTGCAAGGTGGACCTGGGTCCACAACATAATTTGCCATACACTTCACTTTGGGTTGCTTACATTAGAGTATAGAGGTCACCTAATTTATAAAGCTGGCTTGGGCTAGAGTTAGCGGTTAATAATTGGAAAAATTACATTTTTAGTTCTCTAATTATATTCGTGATATAGACTTAGTCCATGAATTATATGTGTGCACTGTTGCAAAAATCGGTCGCCTAGGCACCGTTTAGGCGCTAGGCGCCCCTACTGATAAGTATCAAAATGTTCATGCTTTTACCTTGCATTTAAGCTTATTTTCGTTGTCATTTGTTATAATTTTACCCAAAATGTTCCACATTTGATTCATTTGTGTATTTAGGTGTAATTCTTGATAATTTAGATGAATTGAATGATTTTTGGAGTATTTCGGATGCATGTAAAGTCAACGGGAGCCAATGAGAATCTATGATGATAGAAGAAACACCTCTTAGAGAGCCAAATTGTGGTGTTTTCAATGGTCTTGGTCATTTGGACAAACAAAGGCAAAAGTGGAGCAAAAGAGCAAGAAGTTGAAATTCTCGGACAACTCATCCACTCTTCGATTTTTTAGCCATATCTCTGCGTAGGAATGTCCAAATCGAGTTATTTTTATGTCATTGAAAAGCTAATTAACTTGAAAGGCTACAACTTTAATGAAGACCATAAACATGAATTCAAAAGATTTAGGGGTCAAAAATAGCCTAGAAGACGGACAATGTGCACAGAAACGCTGCCTGCAGCAGGTGGCCACAATTGTGGCCACTACTGCCGTTGCCACTGGGTAGTAAGCCCTTCATTTCTGGCCACGGGTTTGGCCACGGGCGTGGTCACACCTGTGACTAGCCTCTGCAACTTTTATCAACCACGTTTTTACCCTTTAAAATGAGATTTCTTCCACCCAAAAACATATCTTTCATTTCCCCTTCGATCAATTTTTAGTTAGGTTTAGCTTTAGTATAGCTTAGAATATGATAGATTACTAGTTTCTCTTCACTTTCAAGCTCAAAAACATAGCAAATGTTGGATTCAAAACCTCAATAGAGAAGTGTTTCTTACTCATCTCTTTCCTTTGATTTCCATTTACGCTTTTAATTACTCTTTTAATATTGTGTATCTATTGTTATATTATGAGTAGCTAAGTGATTTAGGACTAGGATTTGGTTTGGTTTCTTGCTATTGATGCCTATATGAGTTGTATTGCATAAAGGGGATTATTTGGGTGTTCTAGGGTTGTTGTGTGAAATGGGTTTGATATGAAATTTGCGTATGATTGTTGAATCCCAATTATATGCTTTGTTTGGAGTGTGTTTGTTGCTATGAGAGTAGAGTTTGTACACTAGCCACACATTCACACACTTGATGCCCAATACAAGAGTATTTCGGGCGTTAAGGAGAATTTATGCCTTGTGTTCTTAAACGGAAAACCTTGGGTTGAATTGCCACGAGAGTGGAGTTCAAGGTGAGGTTTCAAGTCCAAATAGCTGCGAGAGTGGTATTTGGACACTTTTGTGCATCTCACTTGCCATATGCCCTGTTTTAATTTCCTAATCCTTAGTATAATATTTGGCATCTTAACTTGAATCAACCAAGTCCTGGTGCTTTGTTTTACTTGTTTTATTTGTTTTTTAGGTTATTCATATCAACCCAAGTCTTTAATGATAGGCCTACCTTCTATAAGAATAGTTTTACATTGTGCTTAACTCCACATTGCACCAATTCCTAACATTACAAGAGTCATCTCCAGTAGAACAATATCTAAACTCTATACTGTGATTTGATACTTGATGGATGCGTGAAAACCGTCCTTATCACGTATGCTGAGGCAAATTTCTCCCTAAGCGTCCGCCTAGATGGCTGGCCGCTTAGTGTCTAACTTGGCCAACTGGACCTAGTTGGTGGCCGATGAGTTAACTCGCCCAACTCGGGGCAGAGTTAACCGCGCGAGTTAACTCGAGCGAGTCTGCCTTGTTAATTCTTTTATTATATTTAAATTTATATATATTTAAATTTTTTTATTTATATAAATAAGAGAAGTAAGAAATATATATATATATATGTGTGTGTGTGTGTGTGTGTGTGTGTATACATACATACATACATATATATACATACATCTTTTTACCATTCGCTGATCGAATTCACTAATATAATTCGTTATTTGCTAGTCGTTGATTGCTAAACCAGACCATTGTTTTTCCATTCTCTGCTTTGGTCGATGATATTCCTCAAATCCGCCAATTTATTAGATGACATATTGGTGTGAGAAATAGTTCGGCAAATTATACCATGCACCGTGGTGGACGTAGCATTGTGCACCAGGAATCAAAACGGCGTCATATTGTCCTTTAGCCAGTAAGTGGACGTTATTTTGGGAATCACGTCTGTTTCCTCCGTTAACTTCCTAATATATATAAAAAAAACAATGAATTTGAATTGTTTGTGTTGTGGCGGTTATGGCGATCTTCGTCTCCGATTTGTGAACTCACGAATAACAAATATACAGTCGTAGCTCTTGGATTCTCAGGCATTAGGATATGCAAGGCGTCAATTCGCAGCAGGAGGTGGTTGCGACTGAAGAACTCAATGATCCGGTTGGATTGGCTATTTCAGGCGATCGTAATCCAGGTTTTTTATGTTTGATTTTGTGATTTTTTTTGTGTTTATGAAAATTATTGAATTCATATGCTTTGATTCGTGTGTTTTGATTATATGATACTGGTTTTAGGATTGTTTTATGATTATATGAAGGGTAGAAGATGAGTTTTGTGTATTTGTGTGGATATTATGTGTATTCTTTTAATGAACTGTGAGTATTTCAGGCAACGTTTCTGTGTATTCATTGTAGTTGTATGTAAAACAGAGGTGTATTGTGTTTTGTTTATCGAATGTCAGTCTGGTGGATTTTTGTGTGTTTTTGTGAATATTTTGTGTATTCTTTGAATTCAATATGTGTATTGTGGTCAGAGAGTTTGTGTATTCATGTTAGTTGTAATGTAAACACAAGGTGATGTGTGTTTTGTATTTTGGTTTTCCAATATTCTGTGTATTCTAGTTATACACTATGTATATTGTAGGCATGTATTCTGTGTATTGACTGTAGGGGTACTTAAACATTGTGTTTTTGCAGCTGATCAGGACTTGTTAGGGGTGTCAGTGAGTTCTATTGATGAAGCATATGAGGTTTATAATGATTATGCTTTCAGGCTAGGTTTTAGTGTGAGGAGGGGTAAGCAAAGATATAGTGCTGGTACAAAACAATTGAAGATGAAGGAGTTTAATTGTTCAAAGTCTGGGTTTAAAAGGGTTTTAAGAAAGGGAAGTTATTTAAAAGTTGATGTACGGACAGGTTGTCGTGCATCTGTTCAATTTGATTTAGATGGAATTGGAATTGGACTGTGACAAAGCATCAGAAGCTTCATGTGATACCCCGAAATTTTAAACCCAAAATTTCTTGTGATCGTAACATCGCAGAATTTCGCGGTGTATCGAACCTAGCCTAATTTTGAGTTCCAGTCTGAAATAAATTTTTAGTTTTGGAAATTATTCTATCTGGATTATTTTCCACCGAAACTTTATCTGTTTGGACCACAACTGATATGTTGTGGAGATATTTTATTATTTTATTATTTTTTTTTCCAAGCTTATCACATAAGATTGGGATCAATATAAAAGCAATTTCCCATTTCTTCAATTCTTCATTCCCATTTCGTGAGGAGAGAGAGAGAGATGATTCCATTCCCATCTTCTTCACAAAACTTCAATTTCCATGGCAAATTCCTTCACATCTCTCAATTTTATTCGGTAAATCTTCGTTTTTATTCGGTAAATAGTTCTATTTTCCTTCCTAGAGCATGAATTTGAGATTAATTTCTTGAAATCTCTTGTTATGGTGTTGATTGTGATCTTAGGATTTTAAGTGGAATTTGGGGGAAATCATCCAAGATCACTTCTAAGGAATTGTTGACCACTTTGAGGTAAGGAAATTCCTTAAGTTGGTTGAGGTTTCTTGAAATTGGATAATTGATTTTTTTTGGTTGATATATATATGTATAAATTGTTGTGATGATGAGAAGTGGTTGTTGATATGCCTAAATATCTAAGTTAGAAGTGCTAGTATATGGTATATATATATACGTGTGATGTATGTATATGGATATGTATGTATCACAACAACAAGATGTTGTGTGTTGATGAAGTGTTGTTGGTTAAGAGCTTATACTTGTGGAAATATTGGAGAAAAATCAAGGTAGTCTCTGGCAGTAACTTCCGAGATTTATTGGGAAACATTGGTAAGGTATTTTGATACCATTTTCTTCAAATATGTAGTTAAGCAAATCTAGAACCTACATATAAAGTTTCATAATGATCGGAGTAGTGGAAGTATGGTTTTCGGAATTTTTCCCAAAACTGGTCCACAGAGACAAAATTCCGGACAGCACACTGCCAAGGGCAAAAATGGAATTTTCTGTGTTTAATCGCGGATCAAAATGACCGGAACTTTTGATGGACATAAAGTACTGTAAGTTGGCGTTCTACCATAAAAGTTTCAAGTGAAAAAGAGTTCGGGAACTATTTTTACCGGCTCAATCTTTCGGACTGCGCCAAGCTGAAATTTTCTGAAAAGGAATTTTAAGTAGTGAAGTTGACATTATGATATATATATTGAGGAAGCTAGATTATGAATGGGTAAGTTTGATAATGATCTATTGAGGATTTATAATCCTAGTATATTGTATATATATATGTACGTGAGGTGCATATATATGTAAAGCTGTATGTATATGTGTATATTGCGGGCGTGAATAAGCTTTGATTATTGAGGTTTAGATGATGGGTTGTAATGATCCTAAGAGATTAGTATGATTATGAATATGATTATGATTAGTCCGGTTGGTTTGGTATTAGTTTGAAAGTTGAAACCTTCCATTTGGATATTTGGAGAATTACCTTTGGTGATTATTGTGAGAGTTTGGAATCATTCCTTTGGAATTTATCTTGAGAATTGGAAATCTCTCTATTAGTGAATAAGTTATGATTTAAAGGAATCGTAAGTAGTGAAGATATCATTATGATGTATATGCAACCGTATGTCTATACGTCTGTATGATGTGAGTACCATATACATATACATGAAGTAGAAAGATGTTATGTTATATGTATACACATATATGTTGTGTATCATATACGTTATTATGTGACATGGAAAAGGTGATATGTGTTACCCATGACTACTGAGTAAGTGATAAAGGGGGTACTATCAGATTACCTTGAGAATGAATCAATGTCTTGAAAGAGAAAAGGATTATGGCTAAAGGTTGGATTAGTAATGGAATTAAATGAGGATGATGGAATGATGGATAACGTTATTGATGATGGCGATGTCATTATGTTATTGAGCTAAAATGTTGAATTATAATTATGGTGGTGATATATAATGCTATAATTATGGTACATGAGTTATGAATTGGTGATTATGACTTAATGGTTTAGGTTAATGGATAATTATGGACTATGGTTAATAATGGTGTTAATACTTTCGATGACTTGATAATGATGTTATAAGATTGATGACTTGTTGTTGGATGATGATGTTACGATGTTTATTAAGGAAATCGTTATATGGAAATATTGAGATAAAGATTGTATATGGTGACTTTTGAGGAAATAGTTGTTGAACGACTTTGGATTATGGTTAGGTAATGATTTTACCTCAAGTTACGATTTAATGGTGTTGATCATGGTGGAAGTTGTCAATGGCGATAATGACAAGGATAACTATCTATTATTAGTTAATGGTGGAACCATAATTATGGATCACCGATGATGATTGGATTGTAAGATGAATTGAGAGTCATGATAAGGAATAAGGTTAAGGATGTTAATGTTAATGGTGCTATGAATCGATGGATTCATAAATGATCGACTATGGGTTCATACTATTATAATAATAGTATTGGAAATGGATATATGTAGTGTTAATAGAATACACAAGTGCGTAACTAGCTGGGTTGATTTCAAGTATGGAACTTGAATATGAAGTATATCCAATAATATCCTAGTATGGTATATGATGAGGTATCCGATGAGTGACCAGCTTGTGTCCAGTTATGTTTTCTTCCAATTTTGCTCGTACTTGAGCTATGTTTGAAAAGCCTGCGGGTAGTGAAAGTATTTTGAAAATCCTTCAGGGGCTAAAGAGGTAGCCGATTTCAAGTATTGGACTCATTTGTGAATTATGTCCAAGAATGATTTGAGAAAGAAAACTGAAGGATGGATCATGTTTTCAAACCCTTATGTTTCTGACGAGTTGATGAGGACCTTGATTGACCTACAGGAGGGCTTAAATGCCATGGCCTGATGGTTGTTTATTTGACAAACTTCATGGGAGGGCTTAAAGTGCCATGGCCCAGTGGTTTTGTTTATGTCCCTTGATAAACCTCATGGGAGGGCTTAAAGTGCCATGGCCCAGTGGTTTTGTTTATGCCGTATGACATGCAATTCATACTGAGGGCGAAGTCTATTCGCCGGGTACTGTATCACTCGTAAGCTGCGGTTTGCGGGGGTGTGCACACTTAAGTATAGTTACTCACGAGATATCGGGCAAGATTCGTTTCAACAAACCTAGTTAGGCCAACTAGGATTCATTGTAACGATCCGGTATAGATCCAGGGGAATCGATTAGATACAGGGGGATGCCAGACATTGACCCCGAGTCGAGACCCAAATGGAAAGGAAGGGACAGGATTGATTGCTCCTAAGGCCTCAAGCTCTCAAGTTAAGGAAACTAAGGATATTTTTATAATGAATGGTAGTTATGCTGTAACTACGAGAGAAAAGATAAGTGTTAAGGGCTAGCACTGAAGTATGCTAGCGAATTCGCTTTCTTGAGATGATTAGTAAGGAAATTTCCCTGCGAGGAGGGACTGAAAGGAAAAATGATGAGTTGGGAAAGACTAGAAGTTTTACAGCAGAAAACTTATGATTTTCAATATCTATTTGTATACTCAAATGTTTTTGTCCCACTGCATGGGAAAATTCTTAGTAAGAAAGAATAAAGTTTCCAACATCTTGGTTTTCAAAACCTTTATTTAGTTTCGGGAGACCAATGGATTTCCTTACTTAGCCGTCGCGCTAACTGCACTTCAATGTGTATTGTTTTTATCAGATGCAGATTAGTCTGGAGCCTTGTAGCCGAGGAGCTTGTAAGAAGGGAAGTGCAGGTTGACGTTTACTCTATCTTAGAATAGATATTCTGGAAGGATGACTTCCTTATGTATAAGTTTGATACTGATGTTGTGTTTCGATGTTGTATTTTGAGGTTGTAAGTTTAGCCTGTGCACTTAGAGTGGAGTCTGTCAAAGAGGTGATAGAGTTCACTCTAGGTGTGGCGGTGACACCCGATTTTCTACTGCTGATAAGATGTAAGCTTCCGCTGATGTATCATTACCAATTTGTAATGAAGTATAAGAGCAGAAATCGGGGTGTTACACTTCATAATCATGAGTTTGTTCCAACGACCAAGAGTTATCTTTTACGGTCACATAGATCAGTGTCTAGAAATCATCTTTCTTACCTAAAGGATTTGAATAAGAGCGGTGTTTCTCTGGTTGATGGTTTACGATTTCTTAAAACACAATCAGGGGGGTCACCACTCGTTGGTTTTACAAGCAGAGATGCATATAACTCGCTGTGCACTGATGTATTGAACAATTTGGATGGAACCGACTCAAACACATTAATTGAAATATTTAGACAAAG
>CM008339.1:17414514-17429285 GCA_002525835.2 Ipomoea batatas
ATGCGCTGCCATGGCTGCTGCTATTTCCCAAGTTTTTCCAACCTCAAGACATCGCCTATGTATATAGCATATCGGTGAGAATTCAAAGAAGCACATCAAGGGACTAAGAAATCAAAAAGATTTTTTAGACATATTCAATTGTCTGTTGAAACATACCGATACAGAGGCAGAGTTTGAGCTTTACTGGACAAGGTATGCTTTCATTAAACATTCTATCTATTGGTGATGGTATTTATGTTTATTTAGTTATAGTATATTGTGTATTATATTTTTCCCAATTGCTTGCATTAGTATACAGAGTTGCCAATTCTCACCCAGATTATGTGTATTTTCTTGATATATTCTGAGTATTGTAGTGTTAGAGTATGTTTATTCTATTGATTCTGTGCTTTTATTCCCATGCCTTCATATCTGATAATACTCCCCTTATATTCTGTGTATTCAATTGAATAATTCTGTGTATTTGTATATTAGAATCTGTGTATGCATTATAGTATATGAATAGGTGTAGTTAATATATATGTTATGGTATTTCAGGATGGTCACAACATACAAATGCCATAATAATTATTGGATTGAAAAGCTGTAACAATGTAGAGAAAAATGGTGCCCTGCATTTAACAAAGATTATTTTTCTGGTGGTATTTTATCTTCACAAAGGAGTGAAACCACAAATCACTCTATTTCTAGAAGGTTATCCAAGACTGCTGGGCTATGTGATTTCTATAGCTCCTTTGTTGGTGTTGTTTCGGAGTGGAGGAGTAGAGAGAACGGGGAAGATGTCCGGTGTTCCCAAGGTGTACCTACAATGGCTATGGATCACATTAAGATTCTTTCACACGCTAGGGATATTTATACGATTGAGATATATTACTTGTTCGAAGAGCAGTTTTTGAAAGGGGCATCATGCTATCAAGAGTTTGTTCAATTTGAAGGTGATGTGTATAAGTATCACGTCTGGAGGCCGGAGGTTGATATTATTAGGCATGAAGTGATTTTTAACGTTAGAGAGTTAGATATTTGGTGCAGTTGCAAGCTGTTCACTGAAACCGGGATCTTATGTTGTCACTGTTTATGCATTTTAAATGTGCATTGTGTGTCTGAAGTTCCAAATAAATATATTCTGAAGAGATGGACTAAAAGAGTTTTGGAAGACGAGAATGCTGGTATTATCCCCCCATCTCAGTGCTTTAATGTTCCCTCTTCTGTTTGGACTTTAGAGATCACTAGGAAATTTAGAAGTTGGTTGTTTATGGCCAAGAAAACAGCGAAGCACGCAAAATTTTTGAGCAAGCAGTGTTAGATGCCAAGAGAAAAGTTGAAGATGAGTATGGCCCTATTTTCTTCGAAGGTGAAGATTGTGATGTGGAATCGTCGAGCGGTGTTATAAAGGATCCATCAAACAGGCGGTTGAAAGGGTTACGCAATAGGAGGGTGACTAGTGTGATTGAAAAGAAATACAAGAAAGCAAGGGGTCGAAAGCAGCTTGCTCATATAGCTGCATCTAAAACAAAATCGGTGGGGCAGTCTCAAGTTGAAGATGCTATTTCTAATATTGCTGGTAATGGATATCTGGTGCATCCAATGTCTGGAGGTTCAACTTTTTGTCATTTTAGGTCAAATGCAAATCAAGAAGACAATCAGAGTGTGTCTTAATGTCTGTATGCATTCAAATGATATAGGTTGATTTCTGAGTAGGTTTTTGTTTGTTATCTGGAGGTTCAACTTTTTGTCATTTTAGGTCAAATGCAAATCAAGAGGACAATCAGAGTGTGTCTTAATGTCTGTATGCATTCAAATGATATAGGTTGATTTCTGAGTAGGTTTTTGTTTGTTAGTTTTGTTTTTTCAAGATATGCAGTGGTACTTTTTATACACAAAATTATTACAAGTAATACACAGACTGTTTCCGCAAGATACACAGAATTATTTACCACAACAACAGAAACCATTTGGTGTTATTTCTTTATATTGCACTCTGTAATACACAGAGTGATACTATGCAATACACAGAACAGTACTGCCGAATACACAGAATATGAATTGCACTCTGTAATATGTTTTTAGAGTAAGAAGACAGAGGTGGAAGCCAGGGTTTAGCATTAGGGTTTAGGGTTTAGCACCCAGTACTAGGTATACAGATATATTTTTGAATACACAGAGTTGAAGTCAATAATACACAGAATATTACTATGTAATACACAGAATATTATTATGTGTTATGGTTTTAGGGGTTAAGGTCTAGTCTTAGAGTTATGGGTTACCATTAACTGAATACACAGAAGGACAGCATGTAATACACATAATGTTACTGCGTAATACACAGAATATATAATTGAAGTCATTCTTAGAATAAATTTTGTAATCAACAGAATAAAATTAATAGATATGGCACCCTATAATATAAGATGTGACAAAAAGCTTTTTTTCATTTCAGAGTTAGAGTAGTTTCCAAAATAAAGAACACATCTCAGATACTTGTTTCAATTTCAGTTTACAAAAGTCAACATCTTTACAAACACGGTCACTTTGATTGTTTGTATAATTCTTTGGCTGCATTTGTCACCTCTGGTAGAAGGGTATTCCATTCAGACATGAGTATGGTCGCGGCATATTTAGCTCTCAGTGATGTGAGGAATGTATTCTGCAAAAATAGAATGCAAAATTAATTAGAAATGAATTGTTAAATATTTTAATATGGAAGAAAGTTGAAAGAATATTTTTATACTTACATCTTCAGGGCCTCCAGTGAGTCCTGCATTCCAGTCTTCTATTGATGTGCCTGTGTAAGTCTGCATATGCCTCATCGAGTATATGCCACAGTCTACAGCATTTTCTTCATTTTGCCAAGGCAGCTGCATGTATTGCACTCTCATTGATTTCATCTTCTTTGCAAGTGCACTCTTCTTTGTTGCGAGATACTTAGTGAAGGCAATCAACTGTAGAATATCGATATAGTTGTGTGTAATTAGTATGACAGAATACACATAATCACAACATGTAATACACAAAATATGTAGTCTAAGTCCTATACATAATATACTTTGTAATATACAGAATACACAGAATGAAATGTTAGAATACACAGACTCACTCAGTAAGATACACAGAATTTAATAGAGATAAGATTTCTTACTAGTTTCTCCGGACAACCTTCATACTTGTCTTGTGCTTTAATTCCTTGAGGAATAGGCTTGTTGTCAATTATTTGAAGTCTTGATGTCAAGAAATTAAAGCATATCACGTAGAAATGTTGGTGTCGGAGGATACTGAAGAATACCTGTCAAGAGTAGTCAGAAAAAACAAATTAGTTTGTGTTATATGGACAATTCAAATGAATAATATACAGAATTTAAATAATTAAGGTATAGTTATTTTGTACTTACAAGGCTGGCATCACTTATGTCAAGAGAAATTGATTCCAGTTGGTGATCAATTGCTATGCAGAATTCTTTCAAAATGGCCTTTGAGGCAGCAGTTTTACTATTTTGCAAATTTGTTGCACTTTCTAACGTCATTTACAAAAATTTGTTTTTTTTTTTGTTATACAATGCATTGGTATAAATAAAGGAAAGAAAAAAAAAATTTAGAGTAAAATGTTTACTTACAAAAACGACTTCTGAGAAGAAAACCCTTTTTGGCTTGTCAATTGATCTTCGCATGTCTAGTAAACTCATCATTTGACACCAAATTTGCACAATGTTGGTAGATACATAACCGGATGCCAATGACATGAAATCATCCCGGTTAGCGACCAAATTGTTTCCCAAATAAAGCATATCACTACACAAAGTAAAATATAGATTAATCATAAAGGAAATAACATGTTAAGTAATATGATGTATGTCTAGTAAAATTTATCAAAATGGAACTTACTTCATTGAATATTGACCACCGCAAGACAAGAATGCATAGTCTGAAAAGATTTTTTGTTTAGCTGAAATGTTTGTCAGCTTTGTTCTGTTTTGTGCCCAATATGGTGAGCGTAAGGCCAGAGAAAGTTGTTTCAACTTTCTTTGTGGTCTTTTCTTTGTGTGGACATCTTCAATATTCTCTTCAGACTCTGCAAGGATGCTGTGTATACACAGAAATATAATAGTCAATACACAGAATGTTAGCATGTAATACACAGAATATATAGTCTAAGTGAATTACAGAATAAAAATTTTAATATACAGAATACACAGAATGAAATGTTAGAATACACAGACTCACTCAATAAGATACACAGAATATAAGCACAAGTATTAGTAAATTATAAAGTGTTATAAGCATAGGTGTATACCTTTCAAATTCAAGTTCAGCTGCTGTTTTTGGTGTTTCTGTTAGTGATGTTGTAGCAGATGGTATTGAAGTAGATGGGGCTACTTGTTGTTGCTCTGTAGCCACTCTAGAAATATTTTCAACCAATGATTCCAACATGGTTGCTATCTCAGGAGATTTTGGAGACGCTGTTGCTTCTTTTTGTTGTTCTTTCTGTGTTGGTGGTGGTGGGGTCTTCTCCAGTGAAGGCTGGGCTGTTTTTCCTCTCGGCGATCGCCTTATTGGGGATGGGGTTGCTGTTGTTGGTGCATGCGATGTTGCTGCTGGTGATTTTGTTCCTGTTGCTGCTGCATGTGGTGGTGCTGTTGTTGCTGGTGCTGCTGCTACTAGTGCTGCTGTTTCTGCTGGTGATGTTGTTGCTGCTTGTTGATCTTCAGAATGTGGTGGTGATGGTGTCGGAGTTAACAGCTGGAAAGAAGGTGCATGGATTTCAGGAGAGATGTTCCTCATGGTTGCATAGACTGCAGCTTCAAGTTCAACGACTGCCTCTAAGAAGCTTGGCTCGTTGAAGACATCATCATCTTTTAGCAGGCTCTCGGGTGGGACCGGTGGGGTTGGATTTGGACTTGGTGTTGGATTGACAGTGTGGGAGAAGTTGACAAAAGTGTTCTTTATGATTTCAGTTGCTGAATTGTTGGTTCCAATTCCAGCCATGACTTCTCCAAACTCTGTAATACTAGAACTCATTTTCTTCAGGGAGTCAGTAACTCGTTGCACATTTTTCAGACTCAATTGGTTTATGAGTCACTTCCTCCTCAAACATTGGCCTTCTATCAATCACCTTTCCTCTACCATACTTCCCTGGCTTCCTATGCATTACAAGCATTGCTTTAATGTCTTTTGTTGTCTATTCTCTAATGGTTGGAGGGTTCTGTGTGAGAACAAGCCCTCTGATCTGGACTCGATCAAGGTAAGAAAGCTTCAAAGAATAAAAAAAAAACAAAGATTAGAACAAACATTTAGTGGTTATGATCTAGGACTTATGGTTTAGTATTTAGGACTATGCACAGAGATATATAAGTGAATACACATAATGAATAACTACAATACACAGAATATTACTCAGTAATACACAAAATGTGAACATGAATACACAGAAACTTTCAACAGAGTACACATAGAATACACAGACTCAAGTAAGGCATTTTATTCAATAATTTATAGAATTATAAGAATAAGTTAGTATTGCATACCATTAGGAAAGTTGCAGGGCCCCTGTATGAGGAATCCTTGTTTGATTTCCAGGTCTCTGCAGTGTCTAGCAGGCTCTTTATGGTGTAAGCACACCAATTCATTTCTTTGATTTTACTCACATCTTGCAGTGAGTATAGAATCCTGTAATTGCAGAAAGTGTTCTTGTAACCCCTTATCAGTGTTGTAACCACGAAGATGACAAAGTCACGCTTGAACATGTCACCACTGTCTTGTCTCTCGACAATCTTGTTTAGCATTTCAGTGGTTGTTGGGGTTCCCTTCTCTACCCCCCATCTCAGTCTCCAATGCCTGACCAAAGTGTTGAATCCTTCAGTCTCATTACTAGAAGTGCCCTCTATGACAGGGAGTTTGCCCCGCGGGAGTCCAAGTGTAGACTGTACATTATCCTCTGACAAACACAGCTCATCATCACCATCTCCAATTTCAATGGAGCATCGTTCTATGTCCATGTTCTTTAATATGTGCTTGATTAGCACACCATCACAATGAGTCAGCTTGATGTCCAGTAATGGTCCAAATCCTATATCCTTTACGGCTTGATGCTAATCCTTGGTTAAACTACTGACAAGGGTGAACAACTACTTGGGAGTTGTTCGAACAGTAAAGTATTTCTTTGTTTTTGGTTTGTCTTCTACTACTTCCTTCCCCTTCTTTGTTCGTTTTGTTGCAGGCTTCTTTCTCTGTTTTTTTTTGCATGTCTTCTGTTTGTGGTTTTGACGTAGCTGCACTATCTCTCTTTCTCTTTCTTCTTTGTAAGGCAGTTGCCAGGACTTGATCACTTTTATCAGAACTTGACATTGCTGTCACATAATAGAAAAGACAGAATTAACATGCTAGAATACACAGAATGACATGCTATAATACACAAAGTCTTTAACACTAATACACAAAATCTAAGCCCTAGTATCAATAACCTCAACACAACAATGTGGATAAAATGCTAGAATAAACAGAGTCAGTAAGAAGAATACACAAACACATTAACGTGAATACACAAACTCAATAACAATAATACACAGAATATACTTCTCATTATTATCAATCACCAAGAATGTTGGAAACTTGGAATCAACAATGTGGGAATGGTAACATCCTAAAATGCAGACAATGACATGATATAATACACAGAGTCTTTAACAATAATACACAAAATCTAAGCCCTAGTATCAATAACCTAACACAGATATTTGATGAGGTTTAATACTGAAAATCAACAATGTGGATGATAAAATGCTATAATATTGAGAATCAGTAACTGTTCATGCTAGAATGCGAATGCAAATGCGTATGTGATATATATACAAACATTATGTTTTTTTTTTTTCACAATGTCGTTGATCAACAATGTTTGTTAAATATTTACCTTTTAGTTCCGTGTGTTCTTGATAGTCGATGAAGATGTGTATTTGTTGTTGATCAATGCGTATTTGTCCTGATGTTCTTGAGTTCTGGTGTGAATCGTTTGTGTTTTGCTTTGCTTGAGAGTGTTGCTTGCTTGGTGGAAGTGCAGCGGGAGTGCAGTGAGTGGAGCGCGAGAGTCGGGAGTCTTGTTAAGGAAGACTCATCGCTTATATATTTTAATTAAAAAAATAAAAAATAACGGTGATTGGATGGACTAAACGACGTCCGTCCCATCACTTAGTGGAACAGCGCCGTTTAGTCCCACGGTGCACATTGCTATGTGCACCATGGTGTAGGGTATAACGATTGAAATAGTTCTTGATGGACTAAAATTATCACATTGCTCATAACTTAGATTTCAAAGATAGTTACACATATAACTCAGGAGTAAGCATGTATTACAGGTATAATTGAAGGACAAATAAAATACAATTTTAAAAAAAATAATTTAATTATAATAAATTAATTTATATTAGACTTTCGAGCTGAGGTTACCTAATTTGATCTAAAACATTGAATAAAGACTATACAGACAATAAATGTACAGTGTTCTGATTATAAAGGTCCAAGATATATATATCAATATATAATTTGCGAGTAATTGACCACTGAAACACGCAGAACGTGTTTGAAGAATTTTTCATTCACACTTACAAATAAATTAAAAAATTTAAATTTTAAATCGTTATTATTAATCCTTTTCTATCAACATAAATTTTAAACAATTATATTTAAATTTATTTTATTGCCCATGAAACTCTTTCCTAAATATATAAACAAAATTCCCTATAGCTCTTGAATATGGATGGCAATGGGTCGGGTGTGGGTAGGGGAGGGCTACATCCATCACCGACCCACCTTTCATTTTCTCCACCCACCTCACTTCCAACCCACATCGGGTGGACTTTTTTAGAATCCATCCCCACCCCCACCGGGTGCGGTGCCCACTACGGGTACCCACCACTTATCAACTTATTATTTTTTTCAAAAAATAATATCAAAATTAGTTACGCATAATTAAACAACAAAATTCATTAGTTATACTAAAACATAAAATAATAGAAATATTATAATATATATAACTAAATTGTTAATTTTTAAAAATAAATTTAGTAGTTTAGATATAAAAATAGTAAAAAGTTACCCAAAGTTATTGAAATTTTTATAATTAACTATATACTAGTACTACTTATTTTACTATTATATATATGTATGCACACATGGTGGGTCGGGTGGGATGCTAGACGGGTTTTGTACATAAAATCCTAATCCAACCCGACCCACCGCGAATTTAATATTTTAAGATCCACCACCGACCATCCCCACTATCACTCAAAAAAACTCGATCCATGCGGGGTGAATTCGGGTGGATATCCGCGGGGCGGATTGAAATTACCATCCCTACTCTTGAATGGATATAAGGAGCGTATACATCCCTTATTGATCCGGTCCAACTTCGACTGTGTATTTCTCGACCTCAATGGTCATGAATCGACCCCATCCACGTAGGTGATTAGCGCATGAAAGTGATGAAACGTCTACTCAATTGTCCATAGACTCAAGCCGTTTCAAAATAGGCACATGGTGTGACTAACTTGGTAAGGCTTCAATATTATCATATAATATGAAACTATAGTGAGAAATTTAATTGAATTTTTTATTTGTAATATTGTGGCTTTGTTTTTGGCATATTTTTTAATATTAATAATGAGAATTCTAATTAGATTTTTTTATTTGTAACATTGTGAGTTCTTCTCTTTTTTATTTTTATTTTTTCTTTTTTAACATTAATAGTGAGATGAGTGATTTATAATGTGTTTTCCATTCAAACTATTTTATCTAATTAATTATGTTTTAAATATTTTTTATCTTGATGTATTTTGTTTTTTTAATCTCTAGTTAACAATATTTATGACCCGGTCTCTAAGTGTTTCATTTTTTTTTTCAAAATATCGCGTTAGTTTAATCTTTCGCTCCCACTAAAAAAGTTTTCTGAATCGCCTTGCGTGTTCCCTAACATGCAATATAAAAGCTAGTTTCCCCTCCATTGGAAGAACATTTGAACCCTCAATTCCTTGTTGTATCTTGACCTACTTAGAGCCTCCTGATCTCAGACTCAAAACTTTTTGTACACTACGGTTCTTTGATGTATACAATACCACCTTTTATTTTTATACCTCCACCATTTTATTGGTACCCACATTTCATATTGTCTCTACATAATAAATGCCATCATTAGCACCCACTGTGGGGCCCCAACCGTCACAACAACGATGGTCGGGAAGCGGATGCAAATCAGTTGTTATACCGTGGACCATGGTCCATGGTCCATAATGCATTGTGGATCATGGTTATGGTTGATATTGTAGTTGTGTTGAAAGTGAATTGTAGTTGCGCGGAGCAAAGACCGTTTCATTCGTTTGGAATTGCAGTTGTGTTGAACTGATACTGCAGTATGTTATGTTGAACTGATACATCAATACGTTGTATTGAACTGATACTGTAGTTGTGTTGACAGATAAAATGACCTCTGTTCCGCGCAACTGCAGTTCCCTTCCAACACAACTGTAGTATCAGTTCAACGCAACTGCAATATCAATTTAACACAATTGCAGTATCAGCCATGACCATGCAGGTCCACAATGCATTGTGGACCATGGTCCATAGTATAATTTGCGGATGGAGATGCTTTGGACCTCCCCACCCTTCCGGGGATTTGAGGTTGGAACGCGACTTCCTTCGTAGGTGGGCCATTTTTTTATTGGCCTTAGCCCTATGCGGTCTTGAGCTAGTACTCGGGTGCCCAACCGTCCCAAGGCAAGCTTAGCTTAAGTCGGCTGCCCCTTCTCAATCCCTTTGGTAGTATAGTAACTAACTTAGATTAGTACTACGTATATTTTTAGTCAAAACAAATTTAAATTAGGAAAGATTGTTGGTATGTTATTTTGTTAGTTTCCTAATCTTGGAAGATATTGAAAATTGCAAAATCAAAGAGATTCAACAAGTATGGAAAGCAAAAAGATTGGAGTTTCAAATCCAAGAACATCTTGGAAGTTTTCTATTCACTCTTGAAGGAGAAGATCTTGGAGATATATGTCTCATATTATGATCTTCATTGAAAACCAAATAAAACTTGGAAAGCTTTCTTTTTTCGCAAGTTTGAGACTACTGCGTGATATTTTGTGCATAACTCTCTCTACATAGATCCAATTGAATTGATTAAGATGCCATTGAAAATGTAACTCATGTGGCTACATCTTTCTAGAAGCTAGAAACGATTCATTGAAAATGTCATTATAGGGTTTTTTTTTTTTTTTGTGGTTATTGAAATAGTAAAAAGTGATGTGGAAGAAAGAGAGAGGAGAGATAATGGGAAAGTATCATTTGCAAAAACAATTTTTTTGGAGCAGTGCCCAAAACAAATTCAAAGCTCTACTGTATGCTTTTTGCGCAGAGTAGGAGCCCACCTGACAAATATGTTATTTTAATTATTTTTTTAAAATCATATTTGCTTTATTTTTTTCCTCGCCTCCCATTTTCTCTTTCATAATCACACTTACAAAAACTTCTCAAAAATCGCAAAAAAAACTCACTATTAAGGATGCTCTTATATATATATGATTATATTCCTAGAGGTGCTTTGAGAATGATGGGGATCAAATTCAATCATTCTTATAAGCAGGGGCGGATCCAGCATGGGGCAGTGGGGGCAGCTGCCCCAACTCACCCCACCCCCACCCCTATATAGCCTTTGTATATATGTATGTATAGTATAGTTTTAGATATAAGTATATGAAAACGAATATAAGTAAACAATGGTTTAGTTGGTTGAGTTGGTTAGTGCGTGCCTATACGCAGGAAAGGTCGAAGGATTGAGCCCTTACGCAGGAAAGGTCGAAGGATTGAGCCCTGAGAGCAGCAAGCGTGATCGTATTTTTTTCCCATTCCCTTCTACAGCTTTGTATATATTCATTTCTTCAAAGTTTTTTTCATTCCCTTTATATATATAATAATGAAATGTGTAATTTATAATATATTTTTTATTTGAATATTTTATAATATATATTTCATTCCCTTCAAAGTTATCTTCACATCACTTGTGCATTTAGACCTCTCTCAGAATCACTTTACAGGTCCTCTTCCTGTAGAGATTGGTGGGTTCAAAAATTTGGTGTCAATAAACCTCTCAAACAACATGTTCTTAGGCACACTTCCAAGTACCATTGGTGCACTGAGTAGCTTGATTGAACTCAACATCAATCACAATCTTTTCCATGGATTTATCCCTCCTTCTTTCAGTTCCTTAAAAAGCCTTAAAATTTTAGATCTATCTTGTAATTACCTCATAGGAAAAATACCAGAATTTCTAGGTAAACTTCAGTACTTGAAGCAATTGAATATATCATTTAACCATTTGGAAGGTGAGATACCTACTGAAGGGATTTTTAAAAACAAGACTGAAGTTGAGCTTGGTGGTAACTCCAACCTCTGCGGAGGTATTCCACAATTTGGGTTGCCAACATGCCCAAGAGAAGGGGGAACAAAACATCTGTCCCATATTCAGAAGCTGGCAATTTTTATTTCAAGTGGGACTTTTATTCTGCTGATAATTGTGGCTGTCATTGTGTTCATTTACAAGCAGAAGAGCAAACATCCTTTATCACTCGATGCAACAAAAGAGTTCATGCCTAAGTTGTCATATTGGAGTATCCAGAAGGCAACTAATGAATTTTCTAAATCCAACATAATTGGATTTGGAAAATTCAGCACGGTTTACAAAGGCATTCTTGATGGTAGTTTGGGAATAGTTGCAATTAAAGTGTTCAAGCTTCAAGTGAGAGGAGCATCCAAGAGCTTTTTGGCGGAATGTGAAGCATTGAGGCAAATTAGGCACCGAAACTTGGTAAACGTTTTGACCACTTGTTGTAGCATCGACCATGAGGGTAATGACTTCTTGGCCATTGTTTATGAGTATATGATCAATGGTAGTCTGGACAATTGGTTGCACAATCACTCAAAAGACACTGGAGAAAATAATGATTCAAAGAGTTTGAACTTATTACAGAGGGTAAATATCGCAATTGATGTGGCAAATGCACTTGATTATCTTCATAATTAATTGGAGACTGGTTTAATACATTGTGATTTGAAGCCAAGCAATATTTTGTTGGATGGAGACTTAGTTGCTCATGTTGCTGATTTTGGATTAGCAAAGTTTCTTCACACGGAAGTTATACTTGCATCTTCATCTAACCAAGTGAGTTCATCTTTAGGAATTAAAGGGACATTTGGATATGTAGCTCCAGGTAGGTTATTCTCCTTGAAACTTTTAAGAGAGAATTACGTAAAAAAAATTTGAGTATATTTATTTATGAATGAATACTAATGCTTGAATTTGAAATTTTTCCGAGTATGCGATGGGAAGTGATTTGTCAACATTTGGTGATATGTATAGCTATGGGATCCTTTTGCTAGAAATGTTTACTAGTAAAAGTCCCACTGGTGATATCTTCAATAATGGCTTAACTCTTCATAACTATGTTAGAATGAGCATGCCTGAGCAAGTCACTGAGGTTATGGATCCAAAGCTATTCCACAAAGAAGCTAATGCAACACCTAGAAGCCTTCTACTTCAGAACCAGATAATAGAATGCCTTGTATCAATTTTTAGGATTGGAATAGCTTGTTCCATGGAGTTACCTAGGGACAGAATGAGCATTGGCAATGCCGTCAAGGAGTTACATTCAATCAAAGACACCCTTGTGGAACTTGGAGACATCGGGACCATTCCTTGGTGAGATAATTCACTTGTGTCCGTACTTAAATTAGTGCATTGGAAGTTTTCTTCTTGTGGTCATTTATACTTATTTATTACTGTAATGTTTTTGTTTCGTGCCATATTCAATATTGGTCGATTTCATACTACCATGTGGATCTATGAAAGTTAGAGCAGGCTGTATCAAGTAAGGTAGCAGCGGAGTTTACAATGCCAAGAATCCAATCAGCATATTAGAGACTGAGATCGCACAAGGGAGCAAATTATGGAGATTGATTCATTCCAATTGTACTTGATTGAGAATATATTTGATTTGATTTTATTTCATTTGTGATGTTGGTTAATTTTGATGTTTTGAAGATTTTGCTCTTTCCCTTAACCCACTTATTGTTCATCCCCACCTCTTTCAAGGTGTCTCGAATAAACTCTCAGTCGAGTCTATTGTAAGCTTTTATTAAGATCAATTTTTAATCTCATTAGCCCTTTCTTCCCTTGTCTGGTGCGCATCGAATGGAGGACCTCCTGATAGGCTAAGATATTTTTAGTAATTTGGCGACCCAAGACAAAACTGCTTTGCTCCGATCCAATGATCTTATTCAATAAAGGCTTAATGCGATTAGTCATAGCTTTTATAATAATTTTGTAAATAATATTACAGAGACTAATCGGGCGAAAATGAATACCACTGCTGGGGCAGTTGTTCTTCAGAATGAGTGCAATCAATGTGTCGTTGATCCCCTCCTCAATCTTTGCTATCGTCATGAACATATCAACCTGTTTGATGACCGAGGGACTAACAAGCTGCCAAGCTTTCTGGTAAAATTCTCTGCGCTTTAAGAGGATCCATCTCAAAAAGGCAGCTTTGATTTCTTCCATAGTAAACTCAGCATTGAACGTGTTCCAATCATCATTGCTAAGGGCTGGATACTTCTTGGGTGTGTAGTTACAATCGGGTTCCATATCCTTATTTGGTATTTGGTATTTGAGTGTTAATTATTATTTGGTATTTATTCTGCAAATTATCTATCTATAATACATTAATACTATGGAAAGGAATTAATTCCATTTTTGGTCCTAGATTTATAGGTGGTAATCCACTTTTAGTCATTTTTCAAAACACCCATTTTGGTCATAGTATTATTGTTGCATGACCATTTTTTGTCCCCCGTCAACAAAATTGTTGAAATGTCGTAAAATACAAGGACATTTTGATCTTTTAAAAATAAATAAATAAATAAAGTGGGTTGACCCGATATACTTTTATTTTTATTTTTTTGAAAAAAATTCATTAGTTTTGAAAAAAATCCAAGAAAACAAAACAAAAAAATAATAAAAAATAAACCAAAAGGAATATTAGTTTTGTTTGTGTCTCAGTTGATAGTTTACTACCATTGGAGTCAAAATGAGGTTACCAACTGGATAAACGCAATAAGGTTAGTCATTTAAATTAATATTAGATAAGTATTCGATTAATGATATATTTCATGTATTTTAAAATATATGTTTCAATTTGTTATATTTTAGGAGGGATGGTGAGCAAAATGACATCAATGAGGAAATAGTTGCTGATATTCAATTTGATTTGGATAAAAATAATGCTTTAGTTAAATCCTTTCTTATTGCCAAATATGAAATTGACAATAATCCTCGATTAGAAGCTAAGATCAAATTGATTAGCAAGCGGAGTAACGATGCGAGAACATATAACCTACATAAGTTGAAGGAGTTGTTGCCTTGATTGTTGGAGAAAAGTGATATTTTGGTTGAAACACATTAGTAAATTGCAAAGGATAAGTGAACTCAATTATCCTGCATACCTACCTATGCAACACCCACTACTTTTTTCATATGGTGAGGATGGATATAGAGAAGATATCCCACAGACATAAGACAAAGTGGAACTGGTGTCGGACATAGAATTAGCCCAACAGAGTATTTTGCTTTTCGCATAAACGAAAAGGTGGCTGAAACATCAACCGTATTGTATTCAAGGAAGCTTTTCCAACAAGTCTTGGTTGATGGTTACACGATGGTGGAGTGTAGAAGGTTAATTTAT
>CM008339.1:17431742-17442117 GCA_002525835.2 Ipomoea batatas
GCGGGGACGGGGAATCCCCATCCCCGGTCAACTCCTAGTCAAAGTGTTATTTTAGTTCAATTTTTTAAAAAAACATTAAAAAAAATAGCAATTTAAAAAATACGAACTACCAAAGTTCAAATTTCAATCCAAAAATAGCAAATGCAAATTACAAGTAGTCCATATAATACATAGATTCACAATACAAAAACAAATACGATATAATAGAAAAATTAAAGTTGAATGGTATAATGCACAAACAATATAATAACCAAATACAGTTTCATACAGAAATTAAAATTAAATTTAACACATTTATTGCTAAATCAAAAGCCACATTTGTTGTACATCCCATAAAATTGTTGACATTAAAATACAGTTTGCTAAACACAAATTAAAATTTACGTACCTAATACAGAATAATACAAAAATTGCTGAACAAATATAGTTTGCTATTGAAAATAACAGTTTGCTAAATACAGTATAATATAGAAATTGCTAAACAAATACAGTTCCATACAAAAATTAAAATTAAATCTAACCAACCTATAGTCTATAATAGTTTAATTTTATAACTAAAATAATATATATATATATATATATTATTTTTTAATTATTCGGGGACGGGGACTGGGACGGGGAGCGACGAGGAATTCCACAAATTCCCCGTCCCCGTCCCCGATCCCCGCAAATTTTTCTCATCCCCGTACCCGTCCCCATCATCGGGAACGGTGCACATTGTCATCCTTAACAATCACAAGGAAATTCCAATTCACATAGAGAGTATTCTAGCTAAGCATTGTCTAGATTGAAATGTAAACATGCAAAGTAGTGTAGATGTAAGATGGAATTAAAGATGGAAAAGTGCAGGAAATTACCAAGCTTAATTGCAAATCACACACAATCCACAAGATGACTCCAATTGAGCAAAAAGAGATCCAATTGATTGAGCAAAAAATCTTCGTTTACACAGGCTACAATCTGGTGTGGAATTTGAAGAACTTGAAGAATTTTCAAAATGGATTGCTAATATTAGTGATGGAGTTATTGGTAGCATAAGTGATGACGATTTTGAGATAAGTATAACTCCTCACATATTATTGCAATCTCAAGATAATTCTACTACAACAATCGTTGAAAGCACATTTCCTATGTTTTGAAGTACAAACAGAGATCTTAGTTATCTAGAAAATTGAGCAATCTTGGCTCTACTTCTTGATGTCATGGATAGCATAAATGACTACATGAATGATATGAATGAAGGTGAAGAAAAAACGTACTTAAGTTGCGATTCTATTTTCAAATCTTATTCAAATGTAGATATGCTATATGAGTTGCACACTCTAGAATACTTGAAAGAGCTTAGGTGTTCTGGTGTTCTAAATCACTCTTTGACACTAAAGGTTGGTTCACGAGTAATGCTTTTGAGGAACATAGATCATTCGTTAGCATTTTGCAATTATGGAACTAGGTTGATTGTAACAAGATAAGCAGATCACGTGTTGTAAGCAAATATTATGGGCAGAAATAATGCAGGAACAAAGGTTTTAGTGTCGCGGATGTTGTTGACACCATCATATCCGAGGTTACCATTCAAGTTTCAAAGGAAGCAATTCTCATTGATGTTGTCATACAAAAGTTAGGGCCAAACACTATCACATGTTGGTTTGTTTTTTAAAAAGTCTGTATTTAATCATGGATAATTGTACGTAGCAGTTTTAAGGGTAAGTAGTCCGAGAGGTTTAAAAATTCTTATATGTGGGAATAATGAAGAATCTTTGAGTATGACTAAAAATGTTGTATACAAAAAAGTTTTCAATAATTTGTAATATAATTTCATTCTAAATTGTTTAGTAAGGCATACTAACATTTCAATTTTCTAATTACTCCTATTATTATTATTGAGTTATTATTTTATTATCTGTGCAAACACTACTTTAATAATAATGGAAATAGTAAAAAAAAAAAAAAAGCATATTCAGTCTTTATGATGTTGTTCCAAATGTGTGCTATGGGTGATAGAGGACTACATGAAGGTAAATAAATTTAGATTGTTCATAATTGACTGACTAAGTCCAAGACATCTCCAATGAAGAATCAAATTTGAAATTTGTGATTACCAAACTTAATTGACCAACTTGGTTAGAGCACCCTTATCAGCAATTTTTTTGTGGGTTATTGTAGAGAAAAGTGCCACATGGAGGAGAGAAGGGAGGAGAGAGGGGAGGAGAGCTTCTGCAAAGTGTTGAGTTTTTTCAGAAAATGGGGTCCACAAATTACAAAATATAGCCGCACATTTTGTGCGTGGAACGCACAAATGCGCCCAGCGGGCGCGTGCACTGACATTTGCTTTTTATTTTTTTATTTTTTATTATTATTTTTTTTTTGTAAAATCAGATTTGTTTTTTTTTTTTTTCATTTTCTCTTTCCTAATCACACTTACAAAACCTCCTCAATTACCGCGAAAAAACTCCATGGATATGGATGCTCTAGGGCAAATTATACAATGGACTAGGGTCTACCATGCATTGTAGACCCTGGTCTAAAAATAACTTTCAGGTTTTGTATCTATAGTTGACACATTATGTACCTGCATTTGACATTTGATGTACCTGTAGCTATCATATTATGTGTCAACAATTATCAAGTTATTTGTTTAGATGTACAGAAACTGTTAACTCTAGGCACATAATATATTAAGAAGGTACATAATTTTTGTATGAGTGTTCACAATGCAATATAAACATTGATGTAACCAACATGGTTGGCGTGGTGGTTCAACACCTTGTCCCTTAAGCATGAGGTTGGGGGTTTGATCCCCACTCAGGTGAATGGAGCAAACCATTTGGCCAGTCCCCTACCGCTTAGTGTGCTGACCGCTGGGACGGAGGTTAGTCTTTTAGCTGTCGGCCGGAGGGATACCTTGGGAACAACCCAAAAAAAAAATATAAACATTGATGCATGGTGTAACAATTGCTTGGTTAGAAGTTGTCCCATTAAATACGTGGTTGGCACGTCAAGCACGGTTTGTCCTAATGGACGAATTTGAGGTCTATTGACTTATTTAATGTATGTCCAGTGTCCTACAGAAAATAGTTATTGTTCGAGGTCCCTTAATGTCTTATTGAAATAATTTTGTATGAGGTCCACTGACTTAAAATCATATTGAAAATTTTTCAGCAGTTATGCCATGAATCTGAGTTCACCTTGTAAAGTAGACCCGAGTCAAAATACATAATTTATATATTGAATATTTACAATTTTAATTGCTAATCTTCAGTATGTAAATGTGGAACATTTAATATATAAAATTGTGAACATTCAATATGTAAATTATGAACATTCATTATGTAAATTGTGAATATTCAATATGTAAATTGTGAACATTCAATATGTAAAATTTTAAACATTCAATATGTAAATTGTGAACATACAATATATATATATATATTGTGTATTTTTAAACCCGGATCCACCTTACAAGATGGACCCATGTCCACAGAATAATTTGCAAAAATTATTTATATGAGCCGTTTCCCTTTTCGATCTTATTTATTTACAATTTATACTTTGTATTTATTTGGAGATTTATATTTAGTTATCGAGGCTTACAAATTAGATAAATTTACACTTTGTACACTTTAGTACTTCTAATTCTTGAGTGAAGATAAAAAATTACAATCATTACATGAATGTTTGCACTAAATAAATTTCACCTTGTATTGCTATTTAACAAAATACCACAAAAAAAAAAAAATGTAAACCAAAGTTAGAGGTTGCCTATTAAATATGTTTTCCCATGAAAGACGTTGGTACCTCAAGCACGGTTTGTACGTCCTAATGGACGAATTTAAAGCTGCCTTTTACTAAAGTTAATGGATTCAGTATTTGATAAGATTTTTTATTTTAATAACCCAAAATTTTCAATTTTGCCCTAATATATCAACAACCACTAATTGGTTATTTGGTCAAAGTTCTTAATAACACCTTAGGTTCTCAGTGAGGTTCGAACCTCACCTAACTGCTGAAAGCAAGACTAAGGGTCTGTTTAGAAACATGGAAATGACTTGCAGAAGTTATTTTTCAAAATTTTTTCGTGTTTAGATAATAAAAAAAAAAACATAAAGTTAAAGAAAATATTCATTTTGATCAAGAAAAAAAAGTCCCAATTTGATTGAAAAAAATGTCTTTTTAGATTTTTAGTTAGAAGATATTTTATGAATTCTTTATTTTATTTTATCTCTCTCCTCTTTTTTTTTTTTTTATCAAGCTCGTTTTCATATTACTATTACCACCCCCGCTTATTATTATTATTATTATTGTTGTTGTTGTTGTTGTTGATGATGATGTTGTTGTTGTTATTGTTATATGCTCATTTTTAGAAAAATGAACCAAACAGAAAAAGATAGTTTTTTCTAACTTCAGCCAAACATCAACAAATTAAAATAACTTTCAAAAAGTGAGTCATATTCTGGAAATCAATTTCTGAAAAATATTTTTCAAGTTTCTAAATGGACCCTAAATGTTGATTGGACAACAACTTGATCAAGCTACTCCAACGAGCTTAGATACATTTGATATAAATTTTGATTGGACAACAAACTTGATTGAGCTACTCCAATGAGACACATTTGATATAAATTTTTGTACAACTTTTGGTCAATCAAAGATTTTTTTCACTCGCTCGCATGAGCAGCTCAATTAGTCACATAGGTGAAGTTTGGGAAGAAAGATCAGGAATTGAGTCTTACCACTGTTGGAGCAACCTCTCAAAGTCAGTGGACTCCTTGTGCACAGTAAGCAAATATCTAGCCTTTGTGTTACTCAGTTAGGCCGGGACGTGGAGGGACATTGGGGTTGAGGATTCAGCCTTTTGGGAAGAAAGATTTTTTGTCCCTCAATCTTTCATATTTTGTAACTATTATTTACTATATATTCATTGATCAATATAAATCTTCATTCTTCACTTATTTTTATATTTTAGAGTAAATACCCAAAATGGTCCCTCGACTATAGCTAAATTCACAAATTGGTCCTCGACTATTGATTGAAACCAATTACATCCTTTAACTTTTGAATTTTGACCCAATTTCGTCCTCCGTTAGTCTCACCGTTTGTTGACCGTGAATTTGAAGGACAGAGTGGTAATTTCACGTGCTTCCTGCCTTCTCCCTTCACCTGGTGGTTATAAGCTTTCGAAAGAGCCCTAGAAGGATGGTTTAAAGTGTAATCTTCAAATTAATCTTAAAAAATGGAAGCATCTGTGAAGGGAAGAGAAGTACGAGGGGGAGCAGGAGGCTATTCCTTTTCCTCAACTGCATTATGATGTGTATCGGCAACGGTGGCGAGCCATCATTTTTATCCCACTCGCCGCAGCCTACTACGCCCATCGCTGTCGGAGCACAACAACAACAACAACTGCAAGCTTTTTCACAATTACTTGGAACATTTTTTTTTTTTGCGGTGGCATAATCAACTACCTCTACACCTATGGCGTCGCGAAGTCCCCGTCTCCACATCCTCTCTCATCGTCGCCTCCTAGCTCGCATTCACCGCCGGCACCGCATTCGTCTTGGTGAAGCAGCGGTTCACGGTGTTCATGTGAACGCGGTGGTGTTGTTGACCATCGGAGCTAGGGTGCTGGCTGTGGGGTCTAGCGGAGACCGCCTCGCTAGGAAGTCGAAAAAGGTGTATGTGGCAGTGTTTCTGATGACCTCACACTTTAGGGATCCTTCTAAATCTAAGAGAGAATGCATGGAGCAAGTGAAATTACCACTCTGTCCTTCGAATTCACTGTCAACAAACAGTGAGACTAACAGAGGACGAAATTGGGTCAAAATTCGAAAGTTAAAGGATGTAATTGGTTTCAATCAATAGTCGAGGACCAATTTGTGAATTTAGCTATAGTCGATGGACCATTTTGGATATTTACTCTATATTTTATTATTATTTTTAAATTAAACTAACACTGTTTAATGGAATTATATTTTAATTAATTTTTTTAAATATACAAATTTTATCTAATTATACTAAATCAAACGCGGCCTAATATTTGCCACTTAAAAAAATACCCACAAGTGTATTATTTTTCAAAAAGAATAATAATAATAATAATTTTTATTATTACTATTTATAAAGAATTTATTATTATACGTATTTACATTAGCTCTGTATTCTTGAGCTCTATATATACTCTGATCTTTCCACCCAGTCCGAGTGCAATCAGTATAATAAAGTTTATATCTTCTCCACAAAATGAGCTCCTCTCTCTTTTGTTTTTATGCCATATTTGCCTTCCTCTGCAAAGCTTCCTTCTCCCTGCCCGGAAATGTTTCTGATCACAGAGCATTGCTTTCATTCAAAGCCAACATCATCGGAGATCCTCTGCCTCTTCAATCATGGAATGAGTCTACCCATTTCTGTAATTGGGTTGGAATAACTTGTGGTCGCAAACACCAACGAGTTGTAAAAATCGATTTGGGGTCGAGCAATCTTCAAGGCGCTTTGTCCCCTGCAATTGGGAACTTGAGTTTTCTTAGAGGATTGTGGCTTGACAACAACACTCTAGCAGGTATAATTCCTAAAGAGATGGGTAGACTTACAAGATTAATTAGGTTGGATCTCAGTAGTAATGTATTTTCAGGTGAAATTCCAAAAAACCTTTCACATTGTGTTAGTCTAACACATTTTTATTTGGGAAAGAATAATCTAACGGGTACATTTCCTTTGGAGTTTCGGTCACTGTCTAAACTTGAGTACCTTTCGGTTGTCACAAACCACTTGATGGGAGAGATACCAGCTTACATAGCAAATTTTTCATCACTCAAGGGACTTTCTTTTGGTGAAAATAATTTCAAGGGAAAAATTCCTACTTCTTTTGGATGCCTGCAGAAACTTTCTATTATTTCTGTACCCATCAACTACCTGACTTCTACCATTCCCATATCCATTTTCAATATCTCATCATTGGAAGGTTTTGATGTACAAGAAAATAAACTTGAGGGATACCTTCCTTCAAATTTAGGCTCTTCCCTTCCAAATCTAGCCTATTTTAATATTGGTCATAATCTTTTAAGAGGGCGACTTCCTATCTCAATGTCAAATGCCACAGTACTACAAATTTTTGATGTTCATCATAATGATTTTTATGGAGGGGTACCGTCATTTAGTGGACTTAAAATGCTAAAATATCTTTCACTTTATGACAATCCGCTTGGTAATGGAAAATCCACTGATTTGGATTTCATGCCATCTCTTCTCAATAGTACTGCTACACTACTGATCATGTTTTTTGATAACTGCAATTTTGGAGGGGTTTTGCCCAGATTCTTAGCAAACTTTTCAAGTCTTGAGGCTTTTCTCATTGCAGAAAATGTCATAAGTGGTACTATTCCAATTGAAATTGGTCTTCTTGCTAACTTACAAAACCTAGCTTTATCAGAAAACCAGCTAGGCGGTACTATTCCAAGCTCATGGGGAAGCCTTCAACAACTCATTGGTTTATACCTTGATGGAAACAAATTGTTTGGTGAGATTCCAATTTCATTGGGAAATCTGTCCCTTCTTAGTGGGATTTACCTACAATTCAATGAGTTGCAAGGTACTATACCGATAAGTTTTGAAAAGTTAAAGTATTTGTTAGAATTAGATCTTTCCAGAAACAAACTCCAAGGAAAATTTTCCAAAATTATCTTCACATCACTTGTACATTTAGACCTCTCTCACAATCACTTTACAGGTCCTCTTCCTGTAGAGATTGGTGGGTTAAAAAATTTGGTGTCACTAAACCTCTCAAACAACATGTTCTTAGGCACACTTCCAAGTACCATTGGTGCATTGAGTAGCTTGATTGAACTCAACATCAATCATAATCTTTTCCATGGATTTATCCCTCCTTCTTTCAGTTCTTTAAAAAGTCTAGAAATTTTAGATCTATCTTGTAATAACCTCACAGGAAAAATACCAGAATTTCTAGGTAAACTTCAGTACTTGAAGCGATTGAATTTATCATTTAACCATTTGGAAGGTGCGATACCTGCCGAAGGGATTTTTAAAAACAAGACTGAAGTTGAGGTGGTTGGTAACAACCTTTGTGGAGGTATTCCACAATATGGGTTGCCAACATGCCCAAGAGAAGGGGAAAGACAACATCTGTCCCATATTCAAAAGCTGGCAATTTTTATTTCATGTGGGACTTTGATTCTGCTGATAATTGTGGCTCTCATTGTGTTCATTTACAAGCAGAAGAACAAGCAGCCTTTAACGTTGGATGCAACAATTGAGTTCATGCCTAAGTTGTCATATTGGAGTATCCAGAAGGCAACTAATGAATTTTCTGAATCCAGCATAATTGGATTTGGAAAATTTAGCACTGTTTACAAAGGCATTCTTGATGGTAGTTTGGGAATAGTTGCAATTAAAGTGTTCAAGCTTCAAGTGAGAGGAGCATCCAAGAGCTTTTTGGCGGAATGTGAAGCATTAAGGCAAATTAGGCACCGAAACTTGGTAAAAGTTTTGACCAATTGTTGTAGCATTGACCATGAGGGTAATGACTTCTTGGCCATTGTTTATGAGTATATGATCAATGGTAGTCTAGACAATTGGTTGCACAACCACTCAAAAGACACAGGAGAGAATAATGATTCAAAGAGTTTGAACTTATTACAAAGGGTAAATATCGCAATTGACGTGGCAAATGCACTTGATTATCTTCATAATCAATTGGAGGCAGGTTTAGTACATTGTGATTTGAAGCCAAGCAATATTTTGTTGGATGGAGACTTAGTTGCTCACGTGGCTGATTTTGGATTAGCAAAGTTTCTTCCCACGGAAGTTGCATCTTCATCCATTGGAATTAAAGGGACTATTGGATATGCAGCTCCAGGTACCCTATTCTCCTTTCTAAATTTAGTTAATTATCTTGAAACTTTTAAGAGAGAATCAATTCTCATTAAACATAAAAACTTTTAGAGTATATATATATATATAATTTTTGGTGAAAGACTACTAATGCTTGAATTTGAATTTTTTCAGAGTATGGGATGGGAAGTGATTTGTCAACCTTTGGTGATATGTATAGCTATGGAATCCTTTTGCTAGAGATATTTACCAGTAAAAGTCCTACTAGTGATATCTTCAATAATGGCTTAACTCTTCATAACTATGTTAGAATGAGCATGCCTGAGCAAGTCATTGAGATTGTGGATCCAAAGCTATTCCACAAAGAAGCTAATGCAACACCTAGAAGCCTTGTACTTCAGAATCAGATAATAGAATGCCTTGTATCAATTTTCAAGATTGGAATAGCTTGTTCCATGGAGTTACCCAGGGACAGAATGAGCATTGGCGATGCCGTCAAGGAGTTACATTCAATCAAAGACACCATTGTGAAACTTGGAGACATTAGGACCATTCCTCGGTGAGATAATTCATTTGTGACGCTCCTTAAATTAGTGCTTTGAAAATTTTAAGTGCTCAATCTCAATTAAAAGTCTAAACTGATAGTTGGATTGCACATTTATGTTTTTATATATTATATGCTCAACAAGTGTAATGTTTTTGTTTCATGCCATATTCAATATTGGTCGATGTCATACTACCATGTGGATCTATGAAATTAAAGTTAGAGCAGGCTTTACCAAGCAAGCTAGCAGTGGAGTTTGCAACTTCAACGATCCAATCAACAGATTAGAGACTGAGATCAAGCTAAGCAAGGTAGCAGAGTATGGGGATTGATTCATTCCAAATGTACTTGATTGAGAATTTGACTTGATTTTATTTCGTTTGTGATGTTGGTTATTAATTTTGATGTTTTGAAGATTTTGCTCCTTTCCCTTTTGCAGTTAATTAGTTTGAGAGTTCATTGCAACTTTTTTTCTTGAAAATTTCTTTTCTCCCTTAGTTTAGAGAACGCTTCTCTGTAGTCTCTGGAGTTTACTGATAATTGCAATAGAAAAAACACCTAGAATAATATCCACATGTAAGAACTTAAAGCAAGAAGTAGAAACATATGTGTTATTAGGAAAATGACTCATTTTCTGCTAGTAGCATTAACATTCTTAATAATAAGTAATAAAAGCCATTGACCTCCTTAGCCAAACCATTATTCGTGTGCAACCCATGTATTCTAGAATCAAGCAAATGTTGAAGATTCTTCTATCATGTTTGTTTCAAACAACTAACCGCTGATTATTTGCATTGGCTGCATTTTGTCTTTCATGCTGAGCAATTTTAGCATAGACCTTATTCATTGATGGATAGGATCCATCACGATAAGTTGTAATCTCACTTCAGCATACTCTTCATATTGAGACCTATCAAAAATCTAGTAACAATCATTCTCAAGATGGGTCTTGATTTAGACCCAAAAAAAAAAAAAAAAAAAAAAAAAAAAAAA
>CM008339.1:17492406-17514225 GCA_002525835.2 Ipomoea batatas
CAAAGTATAATCCTTTTGAAACATACAAAAATTATTATATCTAAAACCAAATATACATACGCATATTTTGAAGAATTATAATGAATTGATTGAAACCAAAGCATATACCAAAAACTTAATGTATATAAAACTTAATATTGTTTTAGGCAAAACAATCAACCAGGCAGAGATTATAAAGGATCTGATACCAAATGTTATATACAAATAATCTAACCATAAAGAATAGTCTATGATAAACTTGACCTCGTAGTAACGGAAGTAGAAGCAGTGTTGATCTTCAGCCACAGTTGATGTGTGATGCTTCTTGAACGGGGAGACCGTTAGCCATATTTGGCTCATACTTGACTCAGAACCCTAGATGGTGTATTCGTGTCTACTGAGCAATATATATGAGTACCGTATCTGAATGTGCTATATAATGAATATCCTGTATCCCATCAATCCAGGTTTATATTAGGCACAAAGTCTTGTTGAATAACAACTCCTAGTTATTCAATCCAACCAAACTACTTAACAAGCTTAGTCAATTTGCACCACTTAATTAAGACCCTAATATATAATATATAATATATATTGTTAGGGAAAATCTTACAAACAGACCTTTTAGTCGATAAAGTCAAGAGAATATCAATGTTTTTTAGAGACTTGAAATATTCATAAAGAAAAAATAATACCTGGATTGAAGAAAGGTGTGACTTGCTATACGTTAAAGAACATTCTTTAAAAACCAGTTTCAATTAGTTGTTTACAATGTGTGACTTGCTTAGAAGTTAGATATTTGGTTTGATATAATGCCTGTCAACTTAGGAACTACTAACATCCCTTATATATTGCAGAGTATCGCAAGATATGGAATGTATTTGTTGTTCGCATAAGAATCTGCTAAATGTAAAGCTGCAAAAGAAGTGATAAAATCACTTACAACACACGTTTAGCACTTTCTCATATAGAGTTTCTCTTTTATATAAGTATTATATATGGTTTATCAAATGTACATTTAATGACTGTGTGGATTTTCAACATCTTTACTCTGCTTGATTTTGGCTTTTTGATGACTGAACTGAATTATACTGTGGTTTTGTTTTGCAGTCGGCCTGCCATACAAGACACCTACATTAATCTTAACTATTTTTTTGGCAGCGTATCCATTTTTTTTTTTTGGTAAATTCTGAATGCAGTTGTGGAGCTCAAAATGTGCTGATCATTCAAGATACCTCCATGAAGCAAAGTGCAATCCTCCTCCTCCTCCTTCTTCTTTTGTTTTTTGGTGTGCTTGATAAGATGTTTTAATAAATTGTAATTTTAAATATTTTGTATTAAACTTTAAAATAGTTTGTTATTTTAACTAATTACCAATCTTAAATATCAATCTTATTTTAATTGCAAATATCTCATATAATTTTTTTCATATCAAATCAATATAATTAGTAAATGACAAAACTATATATGAATGAATAAAGTTCATATCTCCTTTTTATATGTGAAACTTAATAACATTAATACTTTTTTATAACATAGCGTAATTTCAATACTCATAATCTTTAGTCCGTGCTTCGTACGGGATCATACTAGTAATAACTAATGACTTTGTGGTCAAGTGACATGTGGTGACTCTCTCAATTGGGAGGTCATGAGATCAAGCCTCATTGGAGGCGATATTGACTTTTTGTGCTTTTTCAACAGGTTGAGAAAGTATAGATGAACAGATACTATAATGTAATAGAGTTAGTAGTACTAAAAAAATAATAATTTAAATATTTTAGGCCAATCAATCCAAACTCCAATCATTATTCCATGGATCATGATCTACACATTTGTGTGAACCATAAATAAAAAGTACATTTTTAATATACTAAAAGTATGTACATTTTTAATATAAAAAAATATATTATTTGTTGATAGGGATTATTTCCTCCATGTAATCAAGTGTATAGCAATCTACGTAGTAATGTCAAATAGATGTAAGAATTGAGCCCAAAGAAGCCATTTTATTCATTGTTCTTCCATAGTGTAGAGAGAGTCAGGAGAGATCGAATAGCTTATTGGTCTTTTAGAGAGAGAGAGTGAGAGGAGGAAAAAGCCAAAAGTCTTTTACATGTAGGACTAGGGTCCTTTATATAGGACCTAAAGTTGACCCGTTGACTTTGACCTTAATCCGAACCGTTTGACCTCGACTCGACTATAAAATGAGAGCGTGACCGTATAGGGAGGTAAGACCGGGGTATATTCCCTATCATTTGTATACGTAAAATACATTATTTGAAAGTAATAATTTTTTATATATTATCAAACAATGTATATTCAGTACACAAAGAATGTACTTTTAATATATTAAAAATGTATATTGTATTCATCGTCCACACAATAATTTGCCACCAAACTCATTCATCCTTAATCAATTTAATCAACCCAATAGTTACAACTAGATACTACATTGTAACTCAGTCAGTAATATAAAAAAACAATTTAATCAACCTAATAAAATAAATATTAGCCTAACTAACAAGATTAAAGTAATTAATTATCGACCAAAGTCAAATAACACATTTAAAGGCTCATTTATCTTTATTTTTTTTAAAAAAAAATATATAATATTTACAAATTGCCATCTTGAGACTTTTTGAGTCATGTCACTTAAGAGTGCAAAGTATAAGTGGTTTCGAAACTTTAACTCAAATTTTAAAGTTTTAAAGCCCACTTATATTTTTCACTCTTTTTTATTTTTCTTTTAAAAATACACTTGTGCATTTATAAGGTCATTTGTCTTTAAAATCGGAATCCATCCCAACCACACAATTAAATTTTAAATTCAATTTTGAATGTCATTAGTGTTAATAAATTTCACTTCTCCTAATAAATACATGTGGTTGCAAAGCATGATTTAACTACTACAAAATTTTGTTTTCACTCACGTAATATAATCTCTCAAACTCTGGTAAAATATTCTCCACCCTCTCCTAAACTATAAAGTCTGTTCCATTTGCTCATATTTGTTGAAAGTAGTATATTTGAGTGCTCAAATATATTATTATCATTTATTATATTGAATCCCGAGAATCTGATACTTTAACACCCCTAACACATTCGGGAAGATATAAATCTCTTTTAAAAAAATGTGTTATATAGGCTTTATATTAAAACATTTTTGGCAAAAACTTGTGTGAGACCGTCTCACGGATCTCCATCCGTGAGACGGGTCGGGTCTTTTATTATATGGGTCAACATGTGCCTATCATGTGCATCTTTTATGTTTCTCTCTCTGTTTCCCATCTCATCCGATTATCTCTGTATTTGGCGCTTCTCATCCTTGCATCTCATTGTTCACCATCTTTATCTCCTGCGCTCAAGTTCTCTGCCTTCATTTCCGCCGCAACTTCCAACTCCAGTAAATATTACAATTCGGCTTCAGAGGCTTCTCCTTTCGTAGAGGTGATGAGCTACTACTACGAGCCTTAGAAAAGAATATAGTAGAGGAGTGATACTTGCCAAGTGGATAATAGATGCAAACAAGGTTGTTATGATATATCCTAGAAATCCCCATTTCTGTCCAATTACACTCTCCAGATAAGGGTCTAGCTAAAGAACCTTCGAAGTTAATTGCGGTAACTGCAGAATCAGAAGCAAGTGCATCAGGAACAGTTGAATTATTGGAAACGCAAAACAAATTTTACTACAATGGTTGAAGCAAGTTGTTGTGTTTAGTTCTCACTAGCAGCTTGATTCATCAAACTATTATTACAAAAGACTATTATTACAAAAGACCTGCTCCACATAGCCAATCACATTCTAGAGTCAATTGATAAAGGCATTAGATATGCAGTTTGACAAAGAGCTTGATAATAAATAAGAAATCATTTAAGAGCCAAAACTAAAGTCAACCATGAGCATTTAATCCTCACATAGCAATTTGAAACACATCACAATCTAATAAACAAAAAATCAGCCAATGACAAGTGATTCCTATATCAAGGAACCATGCAATAATTCCAGAACTACAGCAAGGTTCATACTTCTTAAGTGTCTTAAATACAATTCTAAAAGGGTCCCCATGAATTGGTAAGCATATATTTGGGCCATCTCCAAGACTCAAACATCAAAAAACTATTTGCTTAACTGTTCGGGCACCCCCATGAACTTCAATTTAAAAATACACACATCCATGATGCTTGTAATGTTAGATTTCAGTCACTCAGTCATCACTATATAAACAAAAAGTCCTATTATAACATATGTTAACCTCAGATGGGTCATAAAAGTGTAAATCTAATACTTTATATTGCAAATATAGTACATATCACAAATGAATAATCATGATTTTAACCATCAAATACAATACTTTGCATAGCAAACATACTATTTAATTGCACAAATGAATACTCAACACTTTAACCATTAAATCTAATACTTTATAGTGCAAATATACTACTTCACATCACAAATGAATAACCAACACTTAAAGCATTAAATCTAATACTTTATAGTTCAAATATACTACTTCATATCATAAATGAATAACCAACACTTGAACCATTAAATCTAATACTTTATAGCAACTAGTACTTTATAACACAAATGAATACTCAACACTTTAACCATTAAATTTAATACTTTATAGCCTAAAACTAGTACTTAAAAACACAAATGAATAGTTAACATTTTAACCATTAAATCTAATACTTTATAGCCTAAAACTAGTACTTTATAACACAAATGAATACTCAACACTTTAACCATTACATCTAATACTTTAATTAACCATCAAACACAATATATACTTAATAGCACAAATATACTACTTCATAACAAAAATGAATACTCAACACTTAAAGTATTAAATCTAATACTTTATGGTGCAAATATACTACTTTATATCACAGATGAATGATCATGACTTTAACCATCAAACACAATACTTTATAGAGCAAATATATTTCTTAATTGCACAAATGAATAACAAGCACTTACTGCATTAAATCTAATACTTAATAGCCCAAATATAATACTTTATATTACAAATGAATAATCAACACCTTAACCATCAAACACAATACTTAATAGCAATAATATACTACTTCATAGCAAAAATGAATACTCAACACTTAAAAGGAAGAAGCAGAGAGTACTTCATTTAAAAAAAAAATGTAGTACTTCATTACAAAATGATATAATCATACTTTAAACATTAAATGCAATAATTCTTTATAGCATAAATGTAATACTTCACAAATCTAGTACACATTGTTTAATACTTTAAGTCTTAAACACAATACTTTATAATCTAAATGTAATACTTCATAGCACAAATCTAAAACATATATAACCAATACTTTAAGCCTTAAACACAATACTTTATAGCCTAAATGTAATACTTTATAGCATAAATCTCATACATAGTTTAATGTACGTAGATATATTTAATACTTTAAGCCTTAAAAACAATACTTTATAACCTAAATGTAATATTTCAAAGCACAAATCTAAAACATATATAACCAATACTTTAAGTCTTAAACACAATACTTTATAGCCTAAATGTAATACTTTATAGCATAAATCTCATACATAGTTTAATGTAGATATATTTAATACTTTAAGCCTTAAAAACAATACTTTATAACCTAAATGTAACACTTCAAAGCACAAATCTAATACATAGTTTAAGGTAGATACAATCAATACTTTAAGTATTAAACACAATATTTTATAGACTAAATGTAATACTTTAAGCCTTAAATACAATACTTATAGCCTTAATGCAATACCTTATAACAACAAGTATTGATTTGAAAGCCAAAATATAATACTACCAGCAATTATATCGTTCATCCATTGATACAGAAACAGAAAGAGCCACATTTTAGGTGAAACAAAAAGAGCCACATTTTAGGTGAAACAGAAAGAGCCACAAAGTACAGGGAAGAAACAACCATATGCATACATGATTTAGATAAGGAAACAAATTCCAGCTAAAATGCATAATAAAATAGAGACAAGAGGTTACATCGACGAAGCGGTTCCACTTGAAATTGGGTCATCAAATTAAGCTATTGGAATGAACCATGGAGGTCGAAACCTTCAAGAACTGGGTGAGAAACCCGATTATTTTGGGAAGAAACACCAATCCATCCACACGGGTCGATGCTGGAATTCCAATCGCACAACTTAATAAAAGTGTCTGCAAGAGCTTTGAAGGACAATAATGGCTCAGCTTTTGGGTTTGAAGTACCTTCTAGGAAGGAGAAATGGAAGAGAAGGAGAAAGAAGAGAGAGAGAGATAAATGCAGTGGTGTTCTCAGCCTCGCCATTGTATTGTGTTAGAACGAAATCAAAACAGAATGAAATTTGATACAAATGAGAGTGGAGAAGAAATCATGTGGCAGAGAAATGGAGAGAGAAACATATCTGGAGTAGCGTGAAACCGCTTTGATGACCCATTAATAAAGATCCGACCCGTAGACCCGACCCGTCTCACGGATTGAGACCCGTGAGACGGTCTCACACAAGTGTTACTCAACATTTTTTTCTCGATCTGGAGAATTTTGTTCCTGAAATAATTGTGAAATTAAAATTTCCAGCAAGTTGTAACAACAACAACAACAACCATTAAAGCCTAGTCTGCGAAGTTAATCTCACGCTGAGTTTGGTCCTCCAAAATTTCCATGCAATTGCTTTCAAAAATTGTATTATGCAGAAATTTGTACAATAATTTTATAAACATTCTACTAGCTACTGTCAAGCTCCAAATTTTCACGCGGATTTTGGTCCCCTTAAATTTCCGTGCAATTGTTTTCATGAATTGTATTATGGAGAAATTTGTACATACAATCATTCTACTTGCTACTATCAAGACCCAAATTTTCACGCGGATCGGAGTTTGGTCCCCCAAAATTTCCATGCGATCAATTGCTTTCACGAATAGTGTTGTGCAGAAATTTGTACAACAATTTTGTCAACATTCTACCAGCTACTGTCAAGACCGAGCCATCAATGACAACCTTCATCCATGAGAGCAACTGTCAACTAAAATTGGTTAATATTTGTGTGAGACCGTCTCACGGATCCTTATTCGTGAGACGGGTCGGGTCGGGTTGAAGTAACATGCAAATGTCATACTTATATGTGCAAATATCATACTTATATGCTCAAATATAATACTTAATCAAGAATACAATTTTTGTTACTTATAAGAGAAAAAGTAATACATTTTTCATAATAAGTAATGTTGACAAGTGTCCCTTACTTATAAGGGCAAATATAATACTTTTGAGTAAAAAATGTAATACTTTTAAATCGAAATGTAAAAGTATTATATTTTCCCTTAAAAGTATTACATTTATCCTTATAAGTAACAAAAATTTTATTCCTGATTAGTATTACATTTGAGCATATAAGTACGGCATTTGCATCTTGAACCGACCCGACCTGACCCATCTCACGGTGAGACGGTCTCACACAAATTTTTGCCACTAAAATTTAATTTCTACAGGAAAAATTCTTCTTTGAAATACTGTGCATATGTCACTCAAAATTCAAAGTCTTTAGGCCAGCTGACCAATGATAATTATTTATATTCTTTTGCTTGCTGATCTTCTGGTTGGATGTATAATTCATGCTTCACAACTTTCTAAACCATTTCAACTGTTTTACCCTTTGATAAATTGAAAATTAATAAAAATTTCATGTAATTGTTGTATATACATGCACATGGATATTTGTTTGTTGGATAAGAATAAAGCGATTCTTAGGATTTTTATATATAATTTTAATTTTTGGATAGGATCGGAGAATTAAAACTAAAATTTTACAATATAATAATTAGATTCCTAAAACATCGTCATCAACGTAACCTCAACGGCACATCAATGCGAATTGATGGATCATAAATAAAGATTGTGACTTTTGTTATCTATCGAATTTTGACTTAGGGGTGCCAAAACATTAGCCTAATTAAAGATGGGTGAGTCTAATTTGAGACCTTCACAGAAATTCTTATATATGAGATAGGTAGTGTTAAGATAGAAATTTAATATTTATGATAAAAAATGAAATACAAATCATGAATATTTTGTTCATTTATAAGGGAATGTATAATATTTTTGAAGAAAAAATGTAATACTTTTAAATTAAAATGTAATATTTAAGGGTTGAATATTTAGTTATAAGAAAGAGCTAAGTATAATACTGTCAAACATCTCGTGCTTAGATGACACCTCTATGACTCATTGAGCAAAGGTTCTATAGAAAAAGTATAGAACAAATAATACCTTATAATAGAGTCAATAGTATTTGTTATGAAATATAGATATAATATATGGAATGGCTATAGATTAGACCGTCTTTAAGGATTTAGGTAGGTAGACATATGTTTTCTATTCGTAGTCTTCTAGCACCTATTTATAGAGCTTTGTATTCTCTTTTCTATAAGACAGACAGTATAAGACAAAATTCAGTTAATATTATCACCAAAAGTAGGATTAAGGTTTTCCCAAAATCCCAATGGGTATTTTTGAACATTTACGTATTCACTTTACATTCCCTTTAATCTGTATTCTTGAGCTCTATATATATACTCTGATCTTTCCACCCAGTCCCAATGCACTCAGTATAATAAAATTTTTATCCTCTCCACAAAATGAGCTCCTCCCTTTTTTGTTTTTATGCCATATTTGCCTTCCTCTGCAAAGCTTCCTTCTCCCTGCCCGGAAATGTTTCTGATCACACAGCATTGCTTTCATTCAAGGCCAACATCATCGGAGATCCTCTGCCTCTTCAATCATGGAATGAGTCTACCCATTTCTGTAATTGGGTTGGAATAACTTGTGGTCGCAAACACCAACGAGTTGTAACAATCCATTTGGAGTCGACCAACCTTCAAGGCTCTTTGTCGCCTGCTATTGGGAACTTGAGTTTCCTGAGAAATTTGATTCTTTACAACAATACACTTGCAGGAAGAATTCCTATAGAGATGGGTAGACTTAGAAGATTAAGTGTGTTGGTTCTGGAAAGTAATGTATTTTCAGGTGAAATTCCAAAAAACCTTTCACATTGTGTTAGTCTAACAAATTTTTATTTGGGAGACAATAATCTAAGGGGTACATTTCCTTTGGAGTTTCGATCACTGTCCAAACTTAAGTACCTTTCGGTTTTGGAAAACCAGTTGATGGGAGAGATACCTGCTTACATAGGCAATTTTTCATCACTCAAGATACTTGCTTTGAGTGAAAATAATTTCAAGGGAAAAATTCCTACTTCTTTTGGATGCCTGCAGAAAGTTTTTGTTATTTATGTAAACAGTAACTACCTGACTTCTACCATTCCCATATCCATTTTCAATATTTCTTCATTGATCGAGTTTCATGGAGAAGAAAATCAACTTCAAGGATATCTTCCTCCAAATTTAGGCTCTACCCTTCCAAATCTAGAGTTTTTTCATATTGGTTATAATCTTTTAAGAGGGCGACTTCCTATCTCAATATCTAATGCCACAAGATTGTTGTATTTTGATGTTCGTCATAATGATTTTTATGGAGGGGTACCGTCATTTAGTGGAGTTAAAACACTACAATGTCTTTCACTTTATGACAATCCACTTGGTAATGGAAAATCCACTGATTTGGATTTCATGTCTTCTCTTCTCAATAGTACTGCTAGACTAGTGACCCTGTATCTTAGTACTTGCAATTTTGGAGGGGTTTTGCCCAGATTCTTAGCAAACTTTTCAAGTCTTGAGAGTTTTCTCATTGAAGAAAATGCCATAAGTGGTACTATTCCAAGTGAAATTGGTCTTCTTGTTAACTTAGAATACCTAGACTTATCAGAAAACCAGCTAGGCGGTACTATTCCAAGCTCATGGGGAAGCCTTCAACAACTCATCGGTTTAAACCTTCAAGGAAACAAATTGTTCGGTGAGATTCCAATTTCATTGGGAAATCTGTCCTTTCTTAGTAGGCTTTACCTACAATTCAATGAGTTGCAAGGTACTATACCGATAAGTTTTGAAAAGTTAAAGTATTTGTTAGAATTAGATCATTCCAGAAACAAACTCCGAGGAAATTTTTCAAAAGTTATCCTCACATCACTTGTGCATCTAGACCTCTCTCACAATCACTTTACAGTTCCTCTTCCTGTAGAGATTGGTGGGTTCAAAAATTTGGTGTCACTAAACCTCTCAAACAACATGTTCTTAGGCACACTTCCAAGTACCGTTGGTGCACTGAGTAGCTTGATTGAACTCGACATCAATCATAATCTTCTCCATGGATTTATCCCTCCTTCTTTCACTTCTTTAAAAAGTCTTGAAATTTTAGATCTATCTTGTAATAACCTCACAGGAAAAATACCAGAATTTCTAGGCAAACTTCGGTACTTGAAGCGATTGAATTTATCATTTAACCATTTGGAAGGTGAGATACCTATTGAAGGGATTTTTAAAAACAAGACTGAAGTTGAGCTTGGTGGTAACTCCAACCTCTGCGGAGGTATTCCGCAATTTGGGTTGCCAACATGCCCAAGAGAAGGGGAAAGACAACATCTGTCCCATATTCAAAAGTTGGCAATTTTAATGTCAAGTGGGACTTTGATTCTGCTGATAATTGTGGCTCTCATTGTGTTCATTTACAAGCAGAAGAACAAGCAGCCTTTAAAGTTGGATGCAACAACAGAGTTCATGCCTAAGTTGTCATATTGGAGTATCCAGAAGGCAACTAATGAATTTTCTAAATCCAACATAATTGGATTTGGAAAATTCAGCATCGTTTACAAAGGCATTCTTGATGGTAGTTTGGGAATAGTTGCAATTAAAGTGTTCAAGCTTCAAGTGAAAGGAGCATCCAAGAGCTTTTTGGCGGAATGTGAAGCATTGAGGCAAATTAGACACCGAAACTTGGTAAAACTTTTGACCACTTGTTGTAGCATCGACCATAAGGGTAATGATTTCTTGGCCATTGTTTATGAGTATATGATCAATGGTAGTCTGGACAATTGGTTGCATAATCACTCAAAAGATACAGGAGAGAATAATGATTCAAAGAGTTTGAACTTGTTACAGAGGGTAAATATTGCAATTGGCAAATGCACTTGATTATCTTCATAATCAGTTGGAGACAGGTTTAGTGCATTGTGATTTGAAGCCAAGCAATATTTTGTTGGATGGAGACTTAGTTGCTCACGTGGCTGATTTTGGATTAGCAAAGTTTTTTCCCACGGAAGTTACAGTTGCATCTTCATCTAACCAAGAGAGTTCATCTATAGGAATTAAAGGGACTATTGGATATGCAGCTCCAGGTAGGCTATTTTCTTTTATTTATTTAGTTAATCATCTTGAAACTTTTAAGAGAGAATCAATTCTCATTAAACATAAAGACTTTTAGAGTATATATATAAATTTTGGTGAAAGAGTACTAATGCTTGAATTTGAATTTTTTCAGAGTATGGGATGGGAAGTGATTTGTCAACATTTGGTGATATGTATAGCTATGGAATCCTTTTGCTAGAGATATTTACCAATAAAAGTCCTACTAGTGATATCTTCAATAATGGCTTAACTCTTCATAACTATGTTAGAATGAGCATGCCTGAGCAAGTCATTGAGATTGTGGATCCAAAGCTATTCCACAAAGAAGCTAATGCAACTCCTAGAAGCCTTATACTTCAAAACCAGATAATAGAATGCCTTGTATCAATTTTTAAGATTGGAATAGCTTGTTCCATGGAATTACCCAGAGACAGAATGAGCATTGGCAATGCCGTCAAGGAGTTACATTCAGTCAAAGACACCCTTGCAGAACTTGGAGACATTAGGACCATTCCTCGGTGAGATAATTCATTTGTGACGCTCCTTAAATTAGTGCTTTGAAAATTTTCTTTTGTTGGTCATTTATACTTATTTATTACTGTAATATTTTTTTCATGCCATATTCAATATTGGTCGATGTCATACTACCATGTCGATCCATGAAAGTTAGAGCAAGATGTATGAAGTAATTAAGGTAGCAGCGGAGTTTGCAACGTCAACAATCCAATCAGCAGATCGAAGACTGAGATCATACAAGGAAGCAATTTATGGGGATTGATTCATTCCAATTGTACTTTGATTGAGAATTTGATTTGATTTTATTTCGTTTGTGATGTTGTTTAATTTTGATGTTTTGAAGATTTTGCTACTTTCCCTTTTGAAGTTAATTAGTTTGCAAGTCCATTGCAACTTCTTTTTCCTGCAAATTTCTTTCTCCCTTAGTTTTGACAATGTTTTCCCTGGAGTTTCCTGATAATGGCAATAAAAAAAACACCCAGAATATCCACATGTAAGAAATCAAAGCAAGAAATAGAAACATATGTGCTATTAGGAAAAGGAAAATGACTCATTTTCTGAAAACTATACTAGCTAGTATCATTAACATTCTTCATAATAGGTCTTTCTAAGTAAATAGAACTTAGATAGGGAGAGAAAGCATTCAAACTTTAGTAGAAACTAAAGAAATTAGAGCTTAGAAATGGGGATTGAGAAATGGATTTCAACAAGAAAAAGACTATGAAAAACCTAATATATAAAAATTCATAACTTTTTTCATATCAATGGACTTTTAATTCTTATTCCCTAAACTATGTAAACTTCAATCTATTCTAGAATCTTTCCACTATTTTTTAACAAAAAATTAAAGGCAAAACGCCTTCTAAAACCCAAAAATAAAACCCTTGTTTCTCTCCTATGGACAATCTGATCGAAATTGGTTCTCACTTCTCCGCCTGCTGCATTGCACGAACATCAGCCACCACCGCCATGCATTCTTCAAAAATTTTGAACACCAAAACTACCACCGCAACTGTACACATTCTGGACGCCAAAACTGCCACAGCAAAAAATTTCATCGTCTTAGTTGAACGGACAACAACCAACACAGGTTCAAAAAGTTTACAGAGTGCTATGCATGGTCATTGAATCCTCTATGGGTATATCTAATATCTCCAATTCAAAGTCTATTTTAATTTGTCTGGGGTCTATCAAATAATCTCATAGATGTTTCTAGGGTTTCTTTATTAGCATACACTAGGCGGTTAGAAGAAGGATAGTGTGGTAACTTCAAGTATCCAGTTTGTTGTAACAACCTTTACCGCCATGCAAACCATATATAAGCTTGTATCTCCCTTCTGTTAATGAGAATCTTTTTTCTTCTTCTTCAATGAGCAACTGAACTCAACTCCTCTCCCCTAAACACTCTCTGCTTCCAATCTCATTATGGTATCAGAGCAGAGACAACACACATATGTTGCGGCTGTTTCTGGCAATGGAGAGTCCAACCAGAGATCGCCATCCACACCGGTCATCCGATCTCCTGCTCGCACAAACGTTCCGCAAAGAAACCATGCTCCGCAGAGGAGTATCGATTCAGAAGAGGACGAGAATCCTCTGCATCTAGGCAACAACGATCACTCAAACGCAGTTCTAGTGACTCCTTTGCTTGCCAGCAGCGATAACTACGGCACGTGGAGTATTTCGATGCGCGTCGCACTTGAGGTGAAAAACAAGTGGGGAATAGTCGACGGAAGCATCATTGTGCCGGAGGAAACACACCGACAATATCCGGCATGGAGGAGGTGCAACTTAATGGTCTGTTCTTGGCTATGCAGATCTGTGCATCCGTCGATCGCTCAAACTGTCATGTACATGCAGAACGCTACTGAAGTCTGGAACGACTTGAAGGAACGTTTCTGTCAGCGTGATCCTCAGCGGATCTCAATTCTGCAAAGTCAGATATATGATCTTAAGCAAGGTAACCTTTCCGTCAATGATTACTACACTAAATGTCATGGTCTTTGGGAACAGATGAATGAGTTAAGGCCATTGCCAATGTGTTTATGTAATCCAAAATGCTCGTGCGGTCTGACTAAGAAAATAAGGAGCGAACGAGAAACAAATTATATTATCCGATTTCTCCAAGGCTTGAGCGATGAATATAATTCGCTCCGATCAAATATACTGGTTCTCGATCCCCTTCCTGATATACACAGGGTGTATGTTATGGCTGAAAAGTTTGAGAGGCAACTGCATATCACAAATCCGAGTAGCCTGGAAATTGCTCATGCTAATGCAACTCAAAAAACTCTCACTGATGAGGATATTGTAGTTGCTGCGGTTAATTACTTTAACAATCGGAGGAACACAAACAATGTTGGGAACAAAATTGCTAAATGTACCTTTTGCGGTATGAATGGTCACACAGTGGAGAAGTGCTACAAGAAGCACGGCTATCCACCTGGATGGGTGCAAGGTTTCAAATCCAGAGGAAAACAGCCTGCTATCACAGCCCCTGCGAGCAACTCTAACAGCTTCTCTCATGATCAAATTCAGAAGTTCATGTCCCTCTTACAGACACAGTTTGGACAGAAACAGACATCCACTACAGCAGCAGTTTCCCTCATGCCTACCTTCAACGAAGAGAGCTCTCAAAGTGAAGGCAAGTACTCTTCTCATACTCATATTAATGCTTTAACCTTAGAACCTTCTGCTTGGATTCTAGACTCAGGGGCTACTGATCATATAGCTTGCCCTCTGGAATTGTTTGATGAGTATCATGAGATAAAGGGGGCTATTGTCAATTTGCCAGATGGGAAACATACTGAAGTAAGGCATGTGGGAAATATAAGACTCAATGAAGAACTATGGCTGAAAAATGTTCTACATATCCCAACCTTTCAATTTAATATTGTTTCTGTTACGAAACTGCTTCAAGATTCACATTATAATCTGGTTTTCAATTCTGATCAGTGTATGCTCCGGGGGAAAAATGGGAAGATGACTGGTTTGACTAAACAACAGAGAGGTCTGTATGTGCTGCATGATCCACCAGGAGGTTATAACAGATCTTGTAATCATTTTGCTATGCAATGTAGTATTGAAACTTGGCATCAACGATTGGGACACTTCCCTATAAATAAGATGCAACGTTTACATAATTTCCCTGATTTCTCTGTGAATAATAATAAGACATTAGCTTGTGATGTTTGCCATTTTGCCAAACACAAGAGGTCTCCCTTTGGTTTGAGCAGTACAGTGTTTGAAAAATGTTTTGAGCTTTTGCACATGGATATTTGGGGACCTTTCATGGTCAAATCGTTAGGAGGGGAACGATATTTTCTTACTATATATTGTCGATGATTACTCAAGGTATACATGGCTTCACTTAATGAAAAAGAAATCTGACACCCAACAGTTGATTAAGAATTTTCATAAGTTTGCCTGCACTCAATTTGCTGCGACAGTGAAAGTGATACGAAGTGATAATGGAGGGGAGTTTAATATGCCTAATTTTTTCAATGAAAATGGCATCATACATCAACGATCTTGTGTTCATACGCCCCAGCAGAATGCAGTGGTGGAACGCAAACACCAACACTTATTAAATGTAGCTAGAGCTCTTCGCTTTCAGGCCAACCTTCCATTAGAGTTTTGGGGTCAGTGCGTTTTACACGCAGCTTTCCTCATCAACCGACTTCCATCTCCGGTCATTGAGTGGCAAAGCCCATATCAACGATTACATGGGGTTGGTCCGGATTTGAGCAATCTAAGAGTCTTCGGTTGCCTGTGCTTTGCTTCGACTCTACCACATTCACGACACAAAATGGCTGCACGAAGCAGAAAAGGTATCTTTCTTGGAATACCTGCACATACAAAAGGTTATTTGATTTATGATATTCATGATAAGTCTGTTTTCATATCACGGGATGTAACGTTCTATGAGCAGCAATTCTTGTTTGACAAAGTTGAGCAGTCATGTGGTGAGATACAGATACCTGAGCCATGCTTACCTGCCATACCTATATCACACTGTGAGGAACTTCAATTTCACAGCAGTGATCAGACAGATAATTCCGCAGTACCACCAACTCCCTTAGAAACACCAGGAGCTGGTGTTTCTGAGAATGATGGCCAACAGATTAGTAACGTCCCTTTGATAGTGGAACCGACACATGATGAAACAAGTAACACGAATGCAGATAGTGTGAATGACAGTGAACAGTCGCCCCCTCAGGCTCCTCCTCGGAGATCAAACAGACAGCGAAAACTGCCAAACAAGCTGACTGATTACTATTGTGATGTTGTAGTTCAGAACAGAACATCCCCTCACGCCACATCAAAAGTGATTTCTTACAACTGTCTCACTCCAGCACACAAGTTGTTTGCCATGGCAGTCACTACCATTCATGACCCACGGACCTACAATCAAGCTATCAAACATGGTTGTTGGAAAGAAGCGATGCAAGCAGAAATCAAAGCTCTTCAAGAAAATAACACCTGGGAACTAACCGAGCTTCCTCCCGGAAAGGCACCTATAGGTTGCAAGTGGGTATACAAAACCAAGCTTAAAGCAGATGGTACCGTTGAACGATGCAAGGCAAGACTTGTGGCTAAGGGTTTTACACAACAATTGGGTGTGGACTATCTTGAAACGTTTTCACCTGTGGCTAGAAAAACAACAATTCAGACATTTCTAAGTGTGGCTGCTTCCAAGGCTTGGCATATTCATCAGATGGACGTCAATAACGCTTTTCTACATGGTGATTTAAATGAAGAAGTGTACATGGCCCTTCCACCGGGATTCCAGAGTGACAAACCGAACCAAGTTTGTCGATTACTAAGATCCTTATATGGCCTCAAGCAGGCGAGCCGACAGTGGAACGCGAAATTGAATGCAGCCTTACTTCGCATTGGTTTTGTGCAATCCAAATCTGATCCGTCATTGTTCACCAGAGGGACTAATGCTCAGTTCATTGCCTTATTAGTATACGTTGATGACATTATAGTGGCCAGTGCACAGTTGGATTTGATTCATGAACTCAAACAGTTTATGGATGATACTTTTAAGATCAAAGATCTTGACAGCTTGAGCTATTTCTTAGGGATTGAAGCTCATCGATCAGCAGAAGGGTTAAACATTTGTCAGCGCAAGTATGCCTTGGAAATTCTGAGCGAAACCGGATTTCTCGAATGCAAGCCTGCACATACGCCCATGGCGCAAGGACTGAAGTTGGCTCATGGTGATGGTACACCGGTCGATGATCCTAGCAGCTACAGACGATTAGTGGGCAGACTATTATATCTCACCGCCACACGACCGGATATCACCTATGCGGTTCAACAACTAAGCCAGTTTGTTGATTCCCCTACGAACACTCATTTGTCAGCAGCTTATCGGGTTTTGAGATACATTAAAGCTTCTCCAGGACAAGGCCTATTTTATCCGAGTAATACAGAAATACACCTCCAAATGTTCTCCGATTTAGACTGGGCATCGTGTTCTGAGACCCGAAAATCCATCACAGGCTACTGTGCTTTCTTAGGCTCTGCTTTGATCTCTTGGCGATCCAAAAAGCAAGCCACAGTCTCACGGTCGTCGTCCGAGGCAGAGTATCGTGCCTTGGCCTCTGCTGCATGCGAAGTCCAATGGCTCACCTATCTCCTCCATGATTTACAGATCAAACCAGCCAAGCCAGCAACCATATTTTGTGACAATAAATCGGCGGTTGCCATAGCTGAAAATCACGTCTTTCACGAGCGTACAAAGCATATTGAAATCGACTGCCACATTGTCCGTGAAAAATTAGCTCAAGGGTTGATCAAGCTTCTCTCAGTTTCCTCTGCAAACCAAGTGGCTGATGGCTTTACAAAATCCCTTCTTGCCCCGACGTTCCAACACTTCAAGTCTAAGCTAGGCACGCAAAACTTGCATGCGCCAGCTTACGGGGGGGTATTAGCATACACTAGGCGGTTAGAAGAAGGGTAGTGTGGTAACTTCAAGTATCCAGTTTGTTGTAACAACCTTTACCGCCATGCAAACCATATATAAGCTTGTATCTCCCTTCTGTTAATGAGAATCTTTTTTCTTCTTCTTCAATGAGCAACTGTACTCAACTCCTCTCCCCTAAACACTCTCTGCTTCCAATCTCATTATTCTTTGCCTATCTGATAAACTCCTTGTGTCAAAAATTGATAATCTGAAAATTTTGGGAGTCTGTCTATCTGATCGAACCTATGCACACACATCCCCAAGTTGTTTCAATACCTGAGATTAAATCTTATGTGAATATGTTTGCTCCCACTTTTGTACTTGTGCAAGTGTCCTTTGTGTCTATTCCATGTCTTTGCAAGTGTACTTGAAATTTATGGGCACACACCGTAACACATCAAAGTGCTCACCTTTTGTTCTAGTTCGCCAGACTTTGAGTTTTGAGTGCTCAAACACTAAAGTCGTAATCTGTTTTAACTTGGGAGACCGACGCTACAACGCTCCTAGCACTCTCGGGAGGTGACGGATCGATTTTAAGGAAAGTGTGTGACGGACGACTCTACGAACGACATGAAAGGACAAATGGAGAATAAATAACATTTATCATGACATTAAAACCGATAATAAAATCAATCTATGTAACCTTTATACCAGACAACCATTACTCTAAAAATTAATTTTAAAATTTAAAAATTAGATTTAATTCCATAACATCAGAATTAATTAATACCCAAAATGATACTCCGAATAGTAGTTTGAATCGTGAGTAGTTCGAAAAGTAACTACTACCGAATGGTACCTATCGGAAGGTCGGATCGAGACGAGGGATCAACATTCGATTAAACCTATTTTTACCGAATGGTAAACCCCTCTAGTCGAGTAGTCAAGGCCTTCATTCGAATGGTAAGCCCAATTAAGTTACTACTCGGACGACATTCGTGTCTGCAAGTGCTGACGTACACGAATCAAACCTTTTTCAAACTCATTCTGGGATTTGATTTACACACTCTGGTCCATGATGTAAATTGTCATGGTAGACTAGGTGATGTTAATTTAATTCCATACGTTGACTAATTATGTGAGGTGAGGCTAGCTATTTTAATTTGCCTAGAACTACTATTTAAATAAGACATCCGGCAAGAAACTCGATAAGACTCACGAGATTTTGAAAGGTAAGAGACATTCATGCTATTAATAATTGAAAGGGGTGCAAATCAAAAATCTAAATCACATGTTTATCAATGTGTTTCGCACATAATTGTGAAAATTTCAAGCAAGTAATAGTAAGCAACAACAACGACGACGACCATCATCATATTAAGCCTAGCTAGTCTTCGTTTCACGCTGAGCTTGAATTGGTCTTCCAAATTTTATATCATGCGAAATTCCAAGTTAATAGCTCTGACCTATGGAAATTATTTATATTCCTGTGCTTGGTCATCTTCGTGATTCATGCTCCACAACTTTCTAAACCATTTCAACTGTTTACCCTTCCATAAATTGAAAAGGCTAGCATTTCTTAGGTAAACAAGTGCAATTATTATACCATGATCAATGGTGTACGGAAATAAGATACGTTTCTAATATTCTGAAGGTATATTATTTGTGTACTGAATGTTTAATATTGAAAAATTTATTATTTGAATACTTTAAAGGTTTATTATTTGGTATATTACCAAATAATAAATTTTTAATATACAAATAATATACTTTCAATACATTAGAAATGTACTTTATATATGTCAGTGGTCAACCTTACAAGGTGAATTAGGTCCACAATATAATTTGCACATTCGGAAATTAATAAACATTTCATGGCATCTATATTTTAATAAAGCTCGAGGATTAGCCAATGAAAATCTTCCTGTTTTCCGCCCAAACAAAACAATAATGGTGTTTTGTTGATTTGGAGTTGCCAACTTTAATTTTTGCGACTTTATTGGTTTACGAGTCTTTTTCTTGATAGGTATTGTGGAGTGTGGACTTGAATTTAACAGTTTTGAGTTTGTTTTTCAGCGCATACATGCAACTTAAGTTAGCTTGCACATGAGTAGTTATTATCATAATAATAGCAAGTGCACAGATTTGTCCCATAATTAACAAATTAGACTTCATCATTAATATATGCATGTATGTGTGTGTACGTGGTTATGTAAAAATTATACTAGCCATTGAATGCGCGTTGTACGTGCGTGTGAGAAACAATGGACGGACCCAACAATTTTTTTTATTTATTTTTTTATTTTTTGTCTTATGCTACCAGCTTGCTTCAACCACACGGAGGGACCCAACAAAGACGATGAAGAAATATGCACATGCGGATCTAGGATACAACGTTGATTATTTCAAATAATCGATGTTGTATCTTCAATTTTGTTTTTAAAAAAATTAAACATATAATGTCGGTTCATTGAGGAACCGACGTTATGTGTAATGTTTTTTTTTTTTTTTTTTTTTTTTTTTTTTTTTTTTTTTTTTAAATCAATGAGCATTTAACGTCGGTTTCTGTAGTTAAATGCTAATTGATTATACCCCATCATAATTTTTGTAACACAAAATCTTATTAATTGGTGTGATCCATGCTTCATCTTGTTGTCACTTCCGCCAGAAATGAATTCTTGATTTAATCTACTCCCCTGGTGTTCTTTACTGCAATTTTAGTGTCTTGGCATAGTGCACCTTAAAAAATAGAACTGGATCCTCCTTCCCAAAAGACAATGATAATAGTCATAGTTTCCCATCCCATGTTGAATATATATTGTAAATTAGGTGTACCGTTTCACCATTGCCCAATGCGTGATTCTAATTAAATGACCAAAGTGTTAGGAACCCCGAACCATTGATTTTGATGATACCAAATACCCGAGGAGACCCCCATTTCTTATTCTGTCTTTTATAGTTTAGAAGGACGAATCCTTATTTTAGTCTTACTTGTTAGACGAATCCTGACTCTCGAAGAGTGACTTGTTATCATTCCGAAACAAGTCTTCCAACAAAAGATTTCAAGCCGGAGAGTTGAAGATAGAAGACACGAAGATTGGAAGAACCGAAGACTAGAGACAGAGAAAACGTAGGCCGAAAAATGGAAGGGCCGAACTCTTGAAATCGAACAATCAAACGATGATTGATTCGAGGAGATGACGAGAATGATAAGGTCAATCATTCTCACGAGTACCCAAGGCACAAGACATTCTCTGAAAGCTGTCTTATCTATAGCCTTGAGGTTGGGTATAATCTGAATGTCAAAATGGATCCTAGACAACAATTCCTAGGAGCATTTAATGATTGTTACCTTTCTGTGGGACAAAAGACAAATTGTCCTTGCATAAAAGTGAACAAACGGCTAGAAAGGTACTGACATTCTAAAAAGGTCAAACCTTACCCATTGGATATTACACACTAGATAATAGGTTTGAATTTTCGGATTCTCTCCAACGGATATGAAAATTCCCACCTATAAATACCCTTGTCTCATCTCACTTGAACAAGGTTGAAAAAGCGAAAAGTGATTAACAAGCAATACTACTCCATGTGTGTCAAAAATATTCCAAAAAGCTCAAAGTTATATCCAGATCATAAAGGAGATCTTGTGAAGCTCAAGTGTTGAAATCAAGAAGTTCAAACACAAGAATCTCAAAGTTGGAGAAACATTGTCAACCATTTTCAACCATCTCTACTTGTGTAGTAGAAAGAGGCGGAGTAAACCTTGAATGAGTTGAAAAACCTAACTCAACGTGACTGCCGGGCTTAGTGATCAAAGGAGCACGTTGTAAAGGAGTTTGTACTATTAAGGGGAATATAGTGCAAACCTTCACGAGTTGTAAAGAATAGTGGAGTAGGCTTAGTCAACAGCCGAACCACTATAAAAATCGATCTCTCTCTCTCACTCTCTTTTCATTATTACGTACTGCATTGCATGCCACTCTCAAACCTAAGATTTTCATAAACTTAATTCCTTGTGCAAAGTAAACTTAAAATTTGGCATAACTTTTATCCGCTGCGTTTTTTTTTATCTTTGGTCGAGTTTATTCCTTTC